>JANIJH010000004.1:52360845-52383614 GCA_024520975.1 Erythroxylum areolatum | reverse complement strand
CTGGCAAGAGACGTGATGGCACACAGGTCGGTCAGCTGGGTTGGACTTTTGAGGATGACTTAGGATAGACGTTTGTATCAGTTTCCTTTTTGGTTTTGTTTAGGGGACTGATAGACTTGTCTATTCTGACATTGGATGACTGTATCAGATTATTATTTTGGATTTTAATTTACTGATTTCTGATTCATATTATGGTTTAATTTACTGCGATGCCATATGGATTATTAGCGAAATTTTCTGGTTGGGAACCTTTATCGTGGGATACGTGTCGGAGCGATCTTCGGGCGTCCCGATACGTACCCTACGATGAGGGGGCGCTACAGGTATTATGGTGTTAAAGATTATTAAGATGGTCTCTACTAACATTTTTTGGTGCCTACAGTGTCAGGAGAATATTATTAAAATGGATGAGAAAAAATTTAACTCTTGAAGGATGAGAAAATTTTAACTCTTGATTGAGTTTTAGATTTTAGTTTAGTTCATAAGTTATTTAGGTATATAAAAAGTGGTCCCTTTTTTGTTTATTTATCAGTATTACCTATCAAAAAATGTCAGGTCAATAAAAGTTAATATAATGATTTATTTTGAGCTTTTTTATAAAATGTATGGACCTTCCATAAGATTCTTAAAGCATAGGGAGTTTTAGTGGAATTTATAAAACTACCAAGAGTTATTGATATCTTTTACCCAATTCTTATTAAACTTTATTCAACCATTTCCAACATTTGTTATTTTTGTTTTAGGAATCAATTTAAAAGAACAAATCATGATCAATATACAAATATGGTAACTGATGAATACACATTAAATAGAGACCAATCTGATTTAGTTTAACTTGAAATCAATGGGTTTATATTGAATTGATTAGACTTTGGACTAGACTTAAGATTTTCTAAAAAAGTTTTCTTTGGGCTAAGTGTAATCTGAAGCCCAATTTTTTCTTAAACAAGATGACTTAAAGTAAGCCTAGCTTAATAGTTTTGATTATTCACTACCACTACCCTTATTCAATAGTTGGAAGAGGAATTAAAGCTTTTGAAATTCTCCCTATTATGGGGGGCAGTAGAAAGTTCTTATTGCTAATCTCTTCCCTCCATTTTGTGTTTATACTCTCTTCTATATCTCTTTTATTTCACAATTTTTTACTCTCTCCCTTAATTTTTTGCTCTCTCAATATTTTATTTTGTCCTTTATTTATTTTATGTCTTTCTTTTTAATTTTCATGATCATCCATCTGTGCCTTTTTTTGTCATTCTTCAAGCCATTTATCTCTTATGCTTTTGCTACATGCTTTTACTGTCCCCTATTTCTGATGTCTATTATCTTTAATATATGGTTGATTTGGTGATGAAGAAGGCAATATTAGAGGGCTTGATGATGGAAGTTAAAAGTTTAGATCTTTGACAGATTAAGTCAGGTCTTAGGTTAGGTCAAGTTAAAAATTGGGAGGCTTAAGCTTTTGGTAGGCTTAGGGCCAATCTTATGTCAAATTTGACTTAGAGTCAAGTAGCCTGATCCAAGCCCGATCTAGATTCAGGTCAAGCTTGGGCTTCTTATAAAGACATCATTAAGTCCGGCCCAACCTGATTAATTGATAATCCTACTTAATAATGAATAAGATATATATAAAATAATGAATTTAAAGAAATTTTGACAATTATGTATTAGACATCTAATCTTAAGATGACCTACATACATAAATATCAATTTAAAGTGATAAAATAGTTATTATTTGTAATATTTAATTAAATGTTTTAGTTCAAATTTAACTAGAATCATATCCTTAAAGATAGAATATGATCTCTATGTTTATAGGATAAGTTAAAGGCATCAGATGCCTTTAAGTTTTGCAAAGCATAAGTAGAGAAATAAGAGGACAAAATGATTAAGATTATAAGATCTGATATAGGTGGAGAATATTGTACTAGGAATATAGAGATGGACAACTAAAGGGTTTATTTCCTATATTTTATTAAGATGAAGACATTCTTATACATTATAAAATGTCATAAGCACACAATAAATTGGTGTGATAAAAAGAAGAAATAGTACCCTTATGGATAAGGTGAGAAGCTACATTTTGCACATATGAAATCGTCTTAATAAAATAAAAATTTATAATCGTATCCTATATAAATTATAACTAAGAATAACCAATGACTATTTTATTATCAACACCAATAAATTTAAGGGATTTAGATTTTATTATCCCTTAAATACAACAATTATTTGAAGTTAAAAATATAAGGTTCCTTGAGTATTCCAAATATTGTGGGTATTCCTCATCAAAAGGAAACAACAAGCTCTTATGAGAGACTCCTAAACTTCAATATATTGATTTGTGGTTTCAACATAATTAAAAGACTATATAAGAACTAATTTAATTTATAATACCCTAGGAAAAATGAATTAATGGTGCTACAACACAATAGGAAATAGATGTTAGGAAGTCCATAAAGATGAGGTGACCGACAATTTTTGCTAATTATGTGGTGAATTTATAAGAGTAAAATATGATTCTTTATGATGATGAAATCTCATTTCAAATGCAATGAATGATGTAAATTCTAATATCTGGTATGAAATGCAAAAGAAGTTGAAATTCATAACTAGCAATGAACTTTAGATCTTGTTCACTTACTAAAAGCAACCAAAACCATTGGTTGTAAATAGGTTTTTATAACCAAAAGAGACTCTTTTGTTAATATAAAATGATATAACGCTAGACTTGTAGTTAGAAGTGACATTAAGAAGAAAAGCATTAGTTACTATAAAACTTTAGTTGCAATATTTATGAAGGATTTATTAAGGATAACAATATCCTTGGTGACATTTATATTTATAATTTCATTAAATATTTTAAAAGGGATAACAAATTCTATAGTGCTAAAACTTTTGATTTTTTTTTCATTTCAGTTTCAAACCTTTTAAAATTTTCAATTTAAAGAATAAATTTTGAAAGTCATACAATTCAAATTAAAATATCGGCTCCATTTATTTTCTAATAATGTGGTTAACATAACCATTTTAAACCTAATATCTATAAATCTATCTAGTAATATTGTGGACATATGGAATAATATAAAATTAGTCTGTTGCCCATTTATTCATATTGATAATCTATAACTTATGACCCAGGACCCATTTCCTTGTACCAAATAATTTGTTATGTCAAACATTTTGAAATTTTTTTCTTTTTAACTTACACTTAAGAATCAAGCCTTTGCCTAGTTCATGTTGCCAACTTCTTAATGCTACTTGCTTCATTAAATTATCATGTCTTTATATGGTAGTTAAATTATATGTGTTATTTGAATCATTTAATTGTTTTCTTCTTTAATTTATATAAATTGGTGAACTTGTTGGACTTGTCATTGGTGTAACAATTTTGCGTAATGTAATATTTGCTGGGCAATTATCAATTATCTTAAAGTCTATGTTTTATTTAGTTAGAAATTCTCTAAAGAATAGTGTAAACTAATTGAGAATTTAAACTTGGATATTTATAAACTCTTGTATTATTCTTAAAAGCAAATTTAAGAGCATTAATGAACCTAGCAAGAATCTTCGGACCATCAATTTTATGCACAAATATGAGGGGATATGAATATACTTTATATTAATGACACTTGAGGCTCATATTGGTGTCTGGCTTTATAATGTGATCAGATACACTGATAAGCCCTTGCGGGAGATTACCAAAAGTGCATCATTCTTAAGGAGGAAAGGACAGATTTAACAAGAAATTCACTACTAATATATGTAGTAAAGGGATAAAGGTAGTAGCACCTACCAAAATAGAAAAAAGTTCTATTATATGTTGTAATATTTATAAAGATATCAAAATGTCGATTACTTAAACATGAGTTGAAGAGAGAGAAAAAAGCTTAAAAGGTATGACATTCATTGACATAAATTATTTTGATGAGGAAAAATTAGGGTTTACAAATTAAGAAGGTCGGTTTTTTAAAAAAAGTTTATGTTTCATAGTCTTAGATTATGGATATGAGTATATGAGTTAACTTTATTTTAATACACATATAAAAAATATTGCTATATCGATGTCCAAATGTTAGGTTGAAAGTTGGTTTCTTAGTTATAGGTTAAAAGTTGCTTTCTTAGTCATATTGGCAAAAAATAAAGAGAGACAATATTTTGGCTTATTTTATATAAGTTTTGAAAGGTTACCAAATCAAAAAACTTAAATGGTATGCCACTAAATTGAAAATATCTATAAAAAAATTTCACTGTAAAATCCGTTATCCCAATGTTTAAACTACCTTTATAAATAGAGATTTTATAATGTACTATATATGACTCAAGATGAAGGGTTTGTTTCTAATAATAAAAAATCATTTTTTAAAAGTAACTCTATATATGGGAGTAAATAAGCCTTATGTCAATGGTATATGAATATTCGCAATGTTATAATCTCTAATAATTTCAAAGAAAACATTGTTGATCAGTAAATGTATCTTAAGTTAGTGGGAGCTTATAGTTATTTTTGTTCTTATATGTGGATGATATACTATTTCTAACTAATGAATTGATTTTTTTACATAGAATAAATATTTGTCTTAGAAATGAAAAATGTATATGAAGCCTCTTATGTCATTGATATAAAGATCCATCGAGATAGGTTCAAAAAACCTTTAGGATTATCTTACAAAGCCTACATTGAAAAAAGTTTTAAAGAGGTTCATGATGAGCTCATGTTCATTATTTGTAGCACCAATTGTCAAAGGTACATGTTC
This sequence comes from Erythroxylum areolatum, assembly GCA_024520975.1. Classification (NCBI taxonomy): domain Eukaryota; kingdom Viridiplantae; phylum Streptophyta; class Magnoliopsida; order Malpighiales; family Erythroxylaceae; genus Erythroxylum; species Erythroxylum areolatum. The sequence goes on along the minus strand of JANIJH010000004.1, from coordinate 52,378,860 downwards.
GATTTAGAATAGAGCCTAAGCAATAAGTTAGAACAATAAGCAATAAAGAACATACCATATCTATATGTAATTGGTAACTTTTTAGAATAGATACTAAACAATAAGTTAGAACAATAAGCAACGAAGAACATACCATATCTATATGTAATTGGTAGCTTAATATGTGCACACATTTATACTAGACCTGATATTACATATGTAGAAGGAATATTAGGAAGATACTAGTAACTAATGGCATGAGCATTAGACAATCACTAAGAAGGTCATAAGGCATATGTAAGGAACTAGTAACTATATGAACACATATAGGCTCTTCAATAACTTCTGGATGATAAGCTATTTAAACTTATATTTTATAGGATGCCAAGACAATAAAAAAGTACATATATGGATATAATTTTCTACTTGTTAGAGATGTAATCTCATATAGAAGAACTAACTAGACTATAGTTACCTCACCATTATGGAAACGAAGTTTATAGCATGATATGAAGCTACAATACAAATGTTATGGTTAAGGAATTTCATCTTATATTTAAGGGTTATAGACAATATTGTATGACTGCATTGTTATTCTCAAAGAATAGTAAAAGTAAAAGTTGAAACAAGTATATCACTATAAAGTATTTAATTGTCATATATCATGTTAATACGAAGACAATTACTATCAAACATATCAGTTATGAGCTTATGATAGTTAATCATATCACCAAAGGTTTGTTGCGTATGTAAGACATTTTTGTCCTTAGGGACAATTTTGTCCTTTTCCTATTAAGTGGACAACTATTAATTGTAATTATGGTTTTTAATAAATTATCGGTTAAGTTACGTAATTTGATTCAAATAAGGGTAATAAAGTAGCTCAATTAATGGTCTAGATTAATGGGTCGAAGTGCAGGTGAAAAATGGATCCTTTTCAGTGTGGACCTAGTCTATATCGGCCTTATGATGGGAAAGCCCGATATGGAAGTTATATAAAGGTTAAGATCTCCTATAGTTACTCATATCAATCATAAGCATACGATTCTCTGGTCCATTAAGAGAGCTTGCAAATTGAGGAAATTGTAGAAAGGCCTAAACTGAGTGTCGGTGAACAACTTCCTCAACTGTCCCAGGAGGATCAGAGCTTATTTCGGCGTAAAAAATTGCTTTTGAACTCGGAATGAAACCAAAATTAGGTATTCTGCATTTCCTTCATTTTTTCCCTTTCGTGTATGATCTTGGGTATGTAATAGGGTCTGTGTTATGTATTACACGTGGTATTAGAGCGATTACGTGATCAGGTTGACAAAAATGAAGGTTTTTTCAGTTTCCATTCCATGCATTTTTCTTCAGTTTTTGATTCGTTTTTTGGCTTTTTACATATATAATTGCGTAAAGTAGTATACATAAGGCTAGCTATGAAAAACGGGTCAAAAATAGGTCAAACGGAGAGAAAAATGGCATCCTACGATGCCAAAAATCACCCTCCTTATCGGAGGTCGACGTAATGTTCGGGCACGTGCAACGCACCTGCCCGACGTTGCTATAGTGGTCAAGGGAGTGGTAGTATGACTGGCTCGTGCATTGCACATGCGCATGCCTCACGCGGCGCTCCCTCCCACAGGTATGGATCCTCTAGTGCGTGCGTGGCACGCACAACATCCGGACGAACACATGGATCGTTGGATTTGAGACACGTGTTGATGCGTGCAGCGCATGCGCCGTACAGTAGGCACGCATTTGCGCATGGGCAGCACGTGACGCACACGTGCCAGACGCATCTAGGGCACGTTTGGGCGCGCACGTGTAGCGCATTCGTGGCTCTGCGCCACGAGCACCGACGTGGCACCCACATCAGCCAGTTGACGTCATGCTATTATGATTTTTTTAAAAAAAATAGAAAAATTTTAGAATTCTTATAAAGGTACCTCAGGTCCTTTTAGGTCAGTTTTTGAGTTCGAGAAATTTTGTTAAAGTGGTTTTTAAATTTTTCTGGATTTATTACGTTGGTAATTGGATTTTAAAAAAGTTTTTAAAGCTTTTTTAAGTTAATTTTGAGTGCAGTTTCGTACTCCAAACAGCACATAAGGGAGATACTTAAAGTTTTATATCTCCTACAGAAGGTTGGGTATTCGGGAAAATACGATAGACGCTCTCATTGAGATTTTTTTATTTTTAAATTCTTAAATAAAGTTTAAAGATAATGTTTTCAGTGTTAATATGTGATTATTTAATTGTGAATCTAGTTTTTTCATTGATTATCGATTTTCACATACATTATGCCCATATAGAAAGTGAGGATGATCTAAAGTTATATCCCTTGTGTTTATGGACTTTCTAGGGTACTGGTGAGAATGTAGTCACCAAAGTGACCTTTCAAGTCAATATTTTGGATTGTTCTGCTCACATGTTTGAGGATGTCTCTGACCTTATGTTGGTTATTTTGCTCAAAGGTATTAGCCTTACATAGAGTTTTGAGATGTTCATAGAGGCATTTGATAGATGAAAGTCATTGCTTAAATGATCTATTCACCCAAAGGTGGTAGTATCATAAGAGTTTATAGTTTGTACTTTAATCGCCTTTATGTGGGGATTTAATTACATATATTATATATTTAGCTCAAAAATATTCATAATATGTGTGATCGGATTCTCAATAGATATACCGCTTTAATACTTAGAGTATCATTGTTGTCCTGCATTTATACTGATGTTTATATTGTCTTTCTATTTTTCAGTTACTTTCTCAGTCAACAACAATATTGTCACCATTGAAACCTTAAATGGTTTCAACTTTAAGAAGTAGAGGAAGGACGTAGAGTTTGCATTGGAGATGGCAGATGTTAGCATGGTCATGCACATAGAGAGGCTTCCCCCACTTACAGATGTCAGCTCGGAGGCTGACAGAGTAGCGATGGTGACCTAGGAAAGGTCAAAATAGGATTTGCTATTTGACCATTAAGAGGTCGATACCTAATCATATGTTAAGTGGATTGGTGGACATGACTGTAGCGTGGTAGTTTTTGGACAGCATACCCCAGAGATACAAGGTCTCTTCTCATGTTGAGTAGAGTGCTTGATCAAGGAACTTTCTCCACGAAGTACACTAGAGAGGGAGGCGTTCAGGAGTATATCATCCCGATTGTGCATCTACAAAGCAAGCTGAAGGCACTGGATATACCGATCACTGACTCGCTTATAATGCATCAGGCACTAAACACTCTTCTTCATGAGTTTGAGATGTTGGCCACCTCCTACATCTTACAGGATGAGACCTAGGACATTGATGAATTGATTTCCCAGTGTGTTACAACAGAGGAGAAGATCAGGAGCTCTCCTCATATAGTTATATATGCAGCTGCGAAGGGTAAGGGAAAGGCTAAACTCCAACGACCGAAGGGTAAGGGTAAGAAACACAAACCCTCTCCTTAGATTCAGAGTGGGCAATCTAGCATTACGAAGGGCCCACATGACCTTAAGAGTATGAGATGCTTCTTTTGTAAGAAGAAGTGGCACAGGAAGTCTAGTTGCCAGAAATATAAGCTATCGAAGGTCAAACAGGAACTGTCAGGTAACTCCTCGTCCTTTATGATTCATGAATCCAATGTTGCTATAACCACATCAAGTTCTTGGTGGTTAGATAGTGAAGCTTTCAACCATGTTGCTTCCATAATGTAGGGGTTTAGATCCAGGAGAAGGTCGACTAAGGGAGAGGAGAAGCTGATGGTCGGCAACAATGAAGAGGTAGACGTTTTGTACGTAGGAGATGTAGGATTAAACCTTGATATGAGGTTTCTACTGGTTTTATGGGACACATTTTATATAACATCTTTTAGACAAAATTTGATCTTTGTATCAATTTTGGATAATGAAGGTTTTCATTTTGTATTTGATAATGTAGTTGTAAATATTTCTATCAATATAAAACATATCGATAATGCCTTCTTATCTTACTAATTGTATAGAATGTGTTTTACTCCTAATGAAATGTATGTCTTTTCTTATGTTGTTGAACTTGTTAATCAAAAGAGAACCTTCATAAAGGAAACATCCTACATGTTGTGGCATAAATGACTTGGCCACATTTCCAGGGAGAGGGTTGAGAGATTGATAAAGGATAACATTCTCCCAACTCTAGACTTCAGTGATATGGAAACATGTATCGACTATTTTAGGGATAAGTTAACTAGGATAAAGAAAAAGGGGTCAACTCGTACTTCTGGTTTATTGGACCTCATACATACAGACGTTAGTGGTCCTTATACAGTCACACTGTGCAATGCCAGATACTTTCTGACATTTATAGATGATTATTCCCGCTATGGTTATGTGTTCTTGCTTTAAGAGATGTCTGAAGTTCTTGATAAGTTCAAGATCTTTAAGACTGAAGTTAAGAACCAGTTGAAAAAATCAATAAAGATTATCAGATATGATAGAGGAAGGGAATACTATGGCAGGCATGGGGTTGTAGACAAGAAAAAGGTCCGTTTGTCAGATATTTGGAATCGGTTAGAATAGTGGTTCAGTTCACTATGCCAGGTACTCCTGAGCAAAATGATATGGCCGAAAGGTATAATCGCCCCCTAAAAGACATAATGAGGTCAATGTAGAACAAGAATAACCTACTCGAATACCTTTGGGGTGAAGCCATCAAGATAGCATTATATATTTTGAATAGAGTCTCGAGCAAGTCAGTATCAAAGATTTCTTTTGAACTTTGGGTTGGAAGGAAGCCAAGCCTTACACACATTCGTGTGTGGGGCTACCCTGCTGAGGTGAGGTTGTATAATCCTCATGAGAGCAAATTGCAATCTCGTTCAACTCGTTGCTATTTAGTGGGTTATCTCGTCCACTCTAAGAGCTACAGATTTTACTGTAGAGAGGGAGGAGACAAAATAGTGGAATCACAGATGTCGAAATTTCTGGAATACAATGTCTACGATGAGGGAGGATCCTTACATTCTCTAGAAGATAGTAGGACGGATACTACAATTATTGTGTATACGCTTCTCATACAGTCAGTTCTGGTGGTTACAGGCCTGAGTACCGTGCCTATGCAGGCACAGGAACCTATTCCTATTCAGGAAGAGGTTTCTAAGGTATAAAAGCCTATACAGTTGCGCAGATCCACTAGAGAGAGGCGATTGGCTATCTAATCATATTACATAGTCTATTTAGGTGAACAAGACTATGATATAGGACATGCTGCTTGTTGGCCCCTGAATTTTTTTTAGTGAATTAAGCATGATTTAAATTAATTTTGAGGTTTTGATGGATTAAAATTTTTATAGTTATTTATTATGTTAAGGTTAGTAGGATTTTATTATATGGTTTAGTTGTATTAAACTAGTAAAAAGATTGAAAGGTATTTTTGGAAGATCACTTAAGGTTAAAAAACATAAGGCATAAATGAATGGCAAAATGGACTTTTGACACTCATTAAGGGTAGAATGGGAAAAGGGAAATGTGTCTTGCTCTTGAGAAGGAAAAACAATTAGGGTTCCATTTTTCTTAGTTTTAAGTGAGATTTTAGGGTTGTGCAAAAAGGGAAAAAGAAAGAGGGAGAGAAGAGCTTCCATTTGAGCCAATAATCTTGTTATTTGGTAACGATTCAAGGTAAGTTTGATTGTAATCTTTTGAATTTTTGGAAGAGTTTTGGTTCATGAAGCTTAAGAAATGCATGGGTTTAAGTTTTCTAAAAACAAATTTAGTGAATGTGCTTTGTGGGTTTTCAATTTTGCAACCCTATTAAATTTGAGATTTTTGCCCATGAAAAGGAAATCAAGAAAGATAAGAGGAGCAAGAGGAGAGGCACATTTAAGTAAGTTATAAGCAAGGAATTCAAGGTGAGTTACATATTTATAATTGAGTAAATAAGATATAAATGTTTCTTTCAAGAAATGGAAATAAATGATTTCAACTACTTTATAAATGTGCTATTATTGTTCTTTAGATGCTTTGAAAAAGTGCTACATGTTTTGTATATGAATTTTGTAGATGAATTATGAAATGAAAAATAGAAATGATTTTGAAAGGATATCAAGTTTATGAAATCACTTTTCAAAAAAAGTGTCATTTTGGACAACAAGTTTACAAGTTATGAAATACATGTTATGTGGGTTTGGTTTGATTCATTCTGTATGTCAAGTACACTTTGACTAAAGGCTTCTCCCGCCTGCTCACTAGTGGCATGGAGCCCCTTCACAGACTCCCTCAAGTTTTTGACCACACAAAACCATTACGTGGGATTATATTAGTTCGTTCTATTCAGGACTACACAGGACCATTATATGAGAATGTGTTAGTTCGTTTTGTTTATGGACTACCCAAACTGTTATGATGTGCTTATATGTTTATGATTTGTGACAAGTTTGATAAATTCATGATTCATAATGTTTACATATTGCTTGATAAGTTGTGAATTTGGGAAATATGTGTTACAAGGATTTCAATGTGAATTTTACAATGGAAATAAATATTTCAAGAGTTTTTGCTTATTTCTTGTTATAAATTTGTTACCCACGAGCTTTCAAGCTCACCTCATTCCTTCCCTTCTTCAGGTGATGAGAAAGAGATCGTGTGATCAAGAGTCGAGACATCACTCCAAAGTTACATCTTTTTGTGCTTTATGTTAGTTTATGAGAACACAAGGCTTTAGTCGCATTTCAAGTATTATTTGATTAAGTATCTTTTGTATTTTGGGACATTGATGTATTGTGGCTTTAAATGCCCATTTAGGCTTTGTAAAATGCTTATCTTTTGATGTTAATGAAATATGAATTGTGTATGGTTGATGTTGAGTTGAAAATTGATATACTTGAAGAAGTTATCAACTTGAGCTGATTATTAACTTGAGATGATGAATTTTGAACATGCGTTGTCGTTATATATATAAATGAGATATTATGGAGAAGAAAGATAGGTTTTTGTGAATGATGAAAATTAGTTGTAAGTGATGAGCCAAATGAGTAGAGATTAGAGAGTTAATGAAGTAAAGTTAGTAGTTGAATGGTTATGCTCATAACTTTCCAAGTTATACATTGAAATTTCAAGTTTTTCGTAAGGGTCAAATTGGTGTTCTGACTTCAAGGGAAAATCTGGATTGATCTAGGCTGAATTAGACAAAGATGTCTTTTCTAACGGTATATAATATGAAATTTTTGGATATTGGAGTTGAAAGTTATGATTATATGAAATTAGTGATGTCGCATAGGATGTATATGCGGGACAGCTTCAATCACGATCGCACCGAGCACCCTCATAATCATGTCGAGCACCCTTGCAATCGCACCTTCCCTCCTCGCGATCGTACCTTTCTCCTTGCAATCGCACCTGCCTTCCTTGCAAGTGCACCTTCATCCTTGAGATCGCACCTTTGTTCCTCGCAATCGCACTCGAAGGGTTTTCTAGCTATAAACATGTTTAACTCTTTTGGCCATAACTTTGTCATCCGACCTCCAAATAACCTAATTCTTGAAGAAGTAGATTCCTATCACATTTCTCTATCTCTTAAAGTTGATAGTCTTTGGTGTTGATTTGAAAAGGATGGATGAGAAGAAATTAAGGATATCGGTTGGAAGAGAATGAATAGGATATTTTACTAAACATACTTCGGTAGTTTGATGATATCTTGATTTGTAGAGCTCCGAATGAGACAGTTATTGTTTTAATATAAACTAGAGAAATAAAGATACAAATCTTCTAAAGAAATTGAATTCTCATTCAGTCTTTAAGAATTTAAATTTCTAGATGGAAGTTGAGCAAAGAATACTATTTCAGTATAAGAACAGTTCAAAATTGGTGCCCAACACTTATGATATCAGAGAATGAAGATGGACCAATATTAGGTAATGAGGGTTCATTGAAACAACCCTACAAGGAACCATGCTCATAAGTTATGACTCCCAAGTTGGGCTTTGAAAATAGGGTCCAACATTGTAGATCCAGTGACTTTTATAGAAGTCGTTTCTGGACCTCATGCAAATATATGATGGGAAACAATGAAGGATGAGATGCATTCTATAAGGTATAATAAGGTATGGGAGCTTATTGATTTACCTCAACATTATAGGCCTGTCCGTTACAAGTGGCTATTTAAGACCAAGAAAGACACATAGGGTCAAGTTAAGCAGTTTAAGGCGCGTCTAGTTGCCAGATGATTCACTCAGAGAGAAGGAGTTGACTTCAACATTACCTTCTCTCTTGTATCCTTGAAGGATGCATTTATAGTGATTATGACAATAGTAACTCATTATGATATGGAGTTACATCAGATAGACGCTAAGACCGCTTTCCTAAATAGTGACCTTTATAGGGAGGTTTATATGAAACAACCTGAAGGTTTTCAGGATCAAGATGCAACTGACAATGTTTGTAAGTTGCATAGATCAATTTACAGCCTGAAGCAATCTTCCAGACAATGGTACCTAAAGTTTGATGAGGTTTTGACCTCATTCGGCTTTGTGAAGAACAAAGTCAAAAGATGCTTATACTATAAGGTCAGGGGGAGCAAAGTCATCTTCATAGTACTGTATGTCGATGATATCTTGCTCGCATCAAATGATTTGACCATGTTGCATGCAGTAAAGCAACTTTTAGCCAAACATTTTGACGTGAAGGATTTAGGTGAAGCATCTTTCGTCCTTGGTATGCAGATTCATCAGGACAGATCTCAATACTCCTTGAGCCTCTTAGAAAGAGCATACATTAAGTGAGTGCTACAAAGGTTTAATATGGTTGATTGTAGACCTGTTGTAGCACCTATCTCTCATGATGAGAGATTATCTCTGGCACAGTTTCCAAAGAATAAAGTTAAGAGAGAGACTATGAGAAATGTCCCGCACTCTAGTGCAATTGGTAGCCTGATGTATACTTAGGTGTGCACTAGACCGGACATTGCATTTATTGTCGAAATGCTAGGTCGATATCTGGCAAACCCAGGTATGACCCATTAGAATACAGTCAAACGAGTGTTGAGATATCTAAAGGGTACCAAGGATTACACGTTGACATACACGTTGACCATAAAGGAGTTGATTTAGAAGGATGATGTTAAAGTGAAGCACATCAGGACCAAAGAGATGTTAGTTGATCCTTTGACTAAAAGACTTCGCCCATTAGTGTTTATTAGACATGTATCCACTGTGGACGTGTTAAAATCCTTAGATAGCAGTCGTTAGGGATCACTGTATTTGCTCCTTGAAAGTTTTTATATTTTGATGTATTATGACATTATAATTATTTATTAAGAAAGATGATCATTTTCTTTTATCCTCAGTAATAATTGCTTTTGTATATAGTCATAATACATACGAAAGTCTTAACATTTGTGTTGATCTTAAGCATTTTAAAGGTCATAGGGCATTATAAAGATTGACCTTGAGTTTATGTCATTAAACACATAAAGTTTGTATGGATATCCTTAAAGTTTCATACGAAATAGAGGGATATGAGGTTTAATCCCATAAAGGTTTTCTAATGCAATTTAGCATTTAGTTGGAGAACATAAAAGTTTTCTCCAATGCAGTTTAACATTTGGTGTGAGAAAAAACAAGTTTTCTATAATGTTGTTTAGCATTTAGTGAGAGAAAATAGGATTTCTCTAATACAGTTTAGCATAAAGTTAGAGAAATCGAGACCTACAGACAAAGATGATACATTTTAGATTATACAGGTATCATCTTAGTTTGACATACTCTATTTTCCCATTCATGTTACTGAGGTATTAGATATTTGTGATTATATTATACCTGTTTCACACATGACACATGTGTTTGATATTTTTCGGTATCGAAAGCCTTGCAAGACGAAATGTAGGACTTTCATTATCTTTAGATCAAACGTTTTTTTAAAATTGGTATCAATACAGTAGTGTAACTTAACCGAGTTTTTAAACTATTTTCAACTTGACAAAAACTGCAATTATTAATTGTCCAAGGAGGAGATTGTAATACATTTTTGTGCTTAAGGACAATTTTGTCCTTTTCCTATTAAGCGGACAACTATTAATTGTAATTTTGGTTTTCAATAAATTATCGGTTAAGATATGTAATTTGATCCAGATAAGGATAATAAAGTGATCCAATAAATGATCTAGATTAATTGGTCAAAGTTCGGGTAGAAAATGGATCCCTTTAGTTTAGACCTGGTCCATATCGACCTTGTGATGGAGAAGCCCGATGTGGAAGCTATACAAAAGTTAAGGTCTTCTACAGTTACTTATATCAATCGTAAGCATACGGTTCTCTGACCCGTTAAGAGAGCTTGTGTATTGAGGAAATTGTAGAAAGGCCTAAACTGAGTATCAGTGAACAACTTTCTCAACTGTTCCGGAAGGATCGGAGCTCATTTCAGCGTCAAAAACTGATTTAAAACTCATAATGGAATTAAAATCAGGTATTCTACATTTCTTTATTTTTCCCCTTTTCATGTATGATCCTAGGTACGTAATAGATTCTATGATACATATTACAACAAATTCATATAAAGATCATACAACGTGTATGTGATTATTTAGTTGATTATGATTTCATATTTAGACTTTTAACTTTATTATAATAGAGAGAATAAAGTTTGTACACATAATTTATTATTATTATTATATCTAATTTGATGGACCTTAAATTGAACACAAGTTATTGTTTTAATATATAAAGCCAAACTCCTCAAACTCTATTTTATTTTAATTGATATTGTAATGTATACAGGGAAGTATCCACTTTTTACTGATATAATTGATAGTACCGAAAGTTTGATTAGAATAATTTTCAATCTGTACATTTATTTATCTCTTATTGTATCCACTTTTACACTTTTACAGCTATAATTCATAATAATGAAAGTTTGATTAGAATAATTTTCAATCTTATTACCAAAAAAAAATAAATTCAATCTTTACATTTATTTGTGTCTTATCGTATCATAAACGGTACGTGATAGTGTGAGAGTGTTAATGTCTTATTCCTAGGTGTTCCTCGTAAACAAATATCAGGTTAAATAGATTAAGTAGTAATTATATTTATATAATTATAACTAATTACGTGTTTTAGTTTAAATTTAAGTTAAATATATTCTTGATAACAATATATGATAAGAATTAAAAAAAATTTCAATAGTCCTTAATATTAATTTACCAAAAACAAGAGTCCTTAATATTAGTTTATTCAGATTTTGTTTCAGAGATACGTTATTTATCACTAGAATTTATTATTATTATTATTTAGAATTAATCTTAAGTATGTTTAAAATTGTCTACTTTTAAGACATTTTAAAATTGATATATTTATTAAATAATTATAAAATATAAAATATTTTAAAATTTGAAAATTAATTTAAAATATAAAATAAATTATAATAATTAAATTTTATTAATCATAATTCTTATTAATAATTGATGTTAAATAGTATATATTAGCTAATGATAAAACCATATTAAAAGGAAAAATAAAAATTATAACTAATTTTTAAGATTCTTCATAAGTTATAAAAAGAGGAGGAAACCAAAATAAAAAATCACAAATACAATTAAATATTTTTATGAGATTCAAAATAAAATAAATTACATTAAACGAAAGAAGTCAGCTTTTAATTCTTAATTATTTTATGCTTAAGATCCAGCTTAACATTACATGGTAAAATTCTGCATAAAAATTATAAATAATATCACATTGTTTATTCGTTTAAGAATACAAAAAAACTCAAAATAGCCGGTAACTTATTTTTAATAATTCCATTGAATCCTTAAACTCTATGTACTATTTAAGTTTTTCAAAAATTTGCTTAAATGTGTAAATGATATCTAAGTTATTTTTTTTTCTGAAATATAAGTCTTAAAATTGGAAAAACGACCTGATTTTGACTTGTGAGAAAAAGTTGAGATCACACAAAAGGAGGGTGAAAAAAAAGAAAAGGATGTAAAAATTTAACTTATCTAGACATGATAAATGATGGGAAAAATCCAACATTTAGTTTTTGTTTCGGATAGCGGACATGTGGTAAGTTTATCGCAGAATCTGACTCTTTGGAAACAGTTCATTTCATTATTCAGTTTTGCCCTTCCTCTCTTCCTTACCTTGATTTGATTAGGGATATCCATCAATTATTTGCTCATATCTAACAGTGCTTGTTTTTTTTTTTTTGGACATTATCTAACAGTGCTTGTTAATGCATGTATTTCGTGAAAATAGTCAATGTGCTACTTTTTTTTTTTTTTTTTGGCTAGATAAGGGCCGTCAACTTCTCAACATCTAATTAGTTGGAATAATCTGATCCAAAAAATGAAGCTTCTCTTACGTAATGATCAGTGTTGGATTACCTTTTCTAAGGCATTAGCCGTGGGTCCTTTGCCTATGTATTCTTTAAAAAAAAAAATATGTCAAGATCAAGACTGAATTACAAGTAAATAATATCACGACAGTTCAGACTGGAGACTGAACCCCCTTAAAAGACTCCAGAACTAAACAAACATTGTGCATGAAGGGCATTATCGTTCATTCACGTATATAGAAGTGACAGGCTTGATAATCTCAGTTCAGACTGGCACATTCAAATCTCTGTTCATCTGAACTTTGATATAAACAAAGCTGTAAGATGTGACCCTTTTGGGAACTAGTGCCAGTGTTGGCCAATGTGACGCATAATGATTAGGTTTATTAAACTCTTTAGTTTTCCCAATTTCTTCCGGGTGGGACATGCAGCCCTTCAGCTCTCTGACTTTTCACTGTTAGAAAAAGTGGCGACCTAATGGCTGATTCAGTTGCTAGACTAGTGACCTATGAAAGTAGTAAATAAGGGTTCTACAGTCCTCGAAGCGGGTTAGGCTTCGGTTATAGTTGTTAGATTCGGCAAAAATTGGCTGCCACCTGGGTTGGATTTTGTCTTTTTCCTTTTTTGATCTCTTGCCAACCCCACCGCCACCACCACCACCACCACCATCACCGATCTTTCTTTAGTTTCAAAACTTTATCCTCTTCATTAAAGTTTTCTTAGGTGAACTATTGTTGATTCTCTTAATCATAGTAGTCATACGCTAGTTGCATCAAAGTTTTTTTTTATTTTATGTTATCTGCTAATTAATAAAATATTAAGAAGTAATAGAATAAATATAAACTTTTTTATTTAATTTCTCAAAAAGTAAAGTTACTTTCGTAACTTAATCTTTTTCTTGAAATTCCTTTTAAAATAATCCTAAAGCTAGTTCATCTTAGATATTGTAGTCGCATGTATGTTTGAGGTATAACAATATCCACACAACTAAGTTGACAAAACTTTAAAAATGATAAAAGAAATAGTTGGTAAGAAATGTTAACTTTTTCTATTTATACTAGAGGTTAAACCTTTTAGTAATCTAATTGCAATATAATTATAATTATAATTAAATATTAATTAGAATTTAAGTACCAATGAAGTCCAAATAAAATTTAATATATGATAATAGTCATTATTTATCAAATATCTTATAATAAATCTTAAATTTTTTCAAATTTTACAATCAAATTCAATTTAATTAACTTATCTTTTTTCTCATCAACCATTCTTTATATATAACTTAGTAGGTTCCTCGATATGTTGATAATGTATATAAATTATAACCTAAATTGTATTTAATCGTAGATAATCAAATACCTTTAATTTGTCTTTAATTTTCTAACTCAAAATATATTAATTGTAAAAAAACTCAAATTTACTCAATTTTATAATATAGGCTCGAAATTAAAAAATAATGATAAAATGTTTCAACTTTCAATTTTTAGTAAAAATAACCTAACGTTAAGTTCTTCGGTAGTGTGGATGAATTTGCAAGTCACATCAAATTAATTTTTTTGCTACTTGAGTGTTATATATTGTATTTTTTCCACATATGAATTTTATTATTTAATAAATTAAAATTATAAAAGATCTAAAATAATTGTACAATCCTTCGTATGCTTGGCTTATAATTATTTTAAGGTTTTTGATAATTTAATTTATTAAATAATGAAATACATACATGGGAAAATTACAATATACGGAAGATTCTAGGCAGAGAAGGTCTTATTAGACTAGTCAAGCTTTTGTTTAATGTGATCCTTAAGTTCACCAAAATGTTAGATGAGTGAAAACTTAATATATTAATTCTTCTATATAAAAACAAAGAGGACATCCATAGCTGTAACAAGTATAGAAGTATCAAACTACTTAGCTACATCATGAAGTTATAAGAGAAGGTGATTGAGAAGAGAGTAAGAAATGATACTTTTATCTGAGAGAACCACTTTGACTTCATTCTAGGAAAGGCCAAGACAAAACATTTACATCTCATCAGAAAATTAATGAAATATTATAGGGACAGACAATGTAACCGATATATGATTTTTATTAAACAGGAAATTCTTTTTTTTTTAGGATTGAATAATGTAAACGTTTTCTCTCTTTTTCTTGGTGCTCTCACTCTCTCTTCCTTCTCCGTAGCTCCTCTTTTCGGGTATGGTCTTTGATTAATCAGTCTCTTATGCTTTGGTGTTTTCTAGGTTTTGTTGGATTTTTTGAAATTTATGTTCTTTATGGTTTTTTGCTTTTGATATTAGCTTCTTTGTTTAATTTAATGTTTAATGCTTTCTAGGTTTAATTATGTTGATCTCTTTGCATCTAATATTATTGGGTTTATGTCAATATTGAATTTTTTATGCTTAATGATCTTATGATTTCAGACGTTTTGTGATTTTACATATTTTTTGAGTCAAAGTTGAGTTTTTTTATGCTTTACTGCTTTCTTATCATATAGATATTGGTACTTTTTTACATATAAAGAGACGATATATATCGTTATATTTTAGTTTTAAAATATATTTTATTTTTAAAAGTTGAGTTATATTTTATTTTTATTATTTATTCATGTATTTATTGTAATTTTATTTACATAATTATTTAGCGTGCCAGTTTTACTTATTTACTTTTTAACTTGCATCACTCTTTTATTGTCACATTTGTATGTGAGTTTATCATAAACAACCTCTCTTCTATATAGGGGTAAGGCTGCGTACTATCAAACCTCCCCAGACCTTATTTTATGGCGGGACTTTGGACTGGAGGTAATGATAATTGATTTAAAGAAGACATATGACAGAGTACTTAAGGAAATCATGTGGAGTTGTTTAGAAATTAAAAGAGCTGCTATGACTTGTATACGAATTATTAAGGATATATATAAAGGTGTGAAGACCAGAGCAAGCACGATATAAAAAGATACAAGACATTTTTCTATAAATATTAAGCCCCTTTTTGATTGCAACAGTAATAGATGAGCTCACTAAGAATATCCAAAGGGATGTACCTTGGAGTATATTGTTTGTTGATGACATTATTTTAGTGGATGAGACAAAAGAGTGAGTTAATGTCAAGTTAGAAATTTAAAAGGATGCGTTCAAGTTTAAGGGTTTTAAATTGAGCATGGCTAAGACTGAATACCTAGAATGTAACTTTTCAAGCCATAAGGTGACTTTCGATACAGAGGTAAAGATTAGTTTAGAAGTTGAAGAAGTATTTTAAGTATCTAGGATCTATCATCCAAAGCAATAGAGAGATCAATGAAGACATAGTTTATCGTATTAGATCATGGTGGCTTAAATGGAAAAGTGCATTAGGAGTTTTATATGATAAGAATAAACCATTCAAGTTCAAAGGTAAATTCTATAATCTAGAGATTAGGCCAGTCATGCTCTATGGGGCAGAATGTTGGTCTATTAAACATGTACATATTATAAGTTAATGGTGGCAGAGAAAAGGATACTCCGTTGGATGTACAACCTTAAAAGACATAAGGTCAAGAATATAATGACAAGAGAGAAATTAAAAGTGATTAATATAAATGAAAAATTAAGAGAAACAAGACTTAAGTGGATTGGACATGTTGAAAAAAGACACCCTGAAGGTTCAGTAAGGAGATGCGAGAAGATTGTACTTATAGAATGTAATTAAAAAAAAGGAAGGTCTAACAAGAATTGAGGGAAGTGATCAAGAATGATATAACTTTGTTGGAATTTACCAAAGACATAGTCCTCAACAAAAAACTTTAGCGTACTAGAATACAGATAAAGGATATCACATAGAGATGTCCTTTCTCATAGGTCTGCTAAATATTTTCTTTCAAGTCATACGTGAAAACGATCTAGAAAGGGGGGAGGGGGGTTGAATAGATCTTTTAATCTTTTCCCAAAGTGCTACAAAAATAGAGAATTAAAACGTACAAAACAAACAAGCAAAATTGAAATGTAAAAGAGTAGAGAAGGGACACAAACACAGTGTTTATAGAGGTTCGGTGCTAAGACCTACGTCCTCTACCTAAGCTCCTACTTAGGATTTTGTCAAAGCTCTTTACTACACACTTTTTAGTTCAGTGTGAACTCTTACAACTCAACTTGACTTCCAACTCAAGCTACACCTTACAACAGATTTGTTTTCCCAGCACAAATCCTACCTCTCAAATGATTCTTCTCTAATCACTCAGCTCACAATAATAACAATGATAAAAATGAAGTAGTAAAGCTCAGTACAACTGAATACAATTAGAATATGCTAAGAGCAAAATGAGAGCAATATGAAGATAATTTGAACTATATCAAGTATGCTTCACTCTTGGACTACTATAATCAATCCTCTTAAGTTCCATCCTTTTATTTGCAGGCTTCAAGATGTTTATAGACGTTGTAGAACTCTCCTAGCTGTTGTAGAATGCTCCTAATTGTTGTATGAAGATTTTTCTCCCGTTTGAAATCAATTGACACAGTCAATTATGTTCAGCTACAACTGATAGTCGACTAGTCGGTATGTAATAGTTGACTAGTATATTATAGTCAACTTGTCTTCAAGGAATAGTTGACTAGTACCAACGTTTTTTAAGAAAATTTCATCCACGCTTTGAATAGTCGACTAATATGATGATAGTCGACTAGTCCATTTAACCAACTGACAGGTCTGCTTGTTAATAGTCGACTTGCAACATGATGGTCGACTAGCCTCTAGCTCCAACTGACAGATCTTACATAATCTTCAATCTTTGATTTTTGAGATGCTCATTTTGAATTTTTCATTCGAGATCTTCTCATGAAAATCACGTTGTTTAAATTCTGATACTCAATATTCCAATCTTGATTAAATTTCATCTGCCTTGAAAATTGGTGTACCATCATTTTAATCCAAATACCTGAAATTATTTCTTAACCAATTCTTTAAGTTTTATTATTATCAAAACATAGAAGGATTTAATTTGTCAACCTCCATTGGTCCAACAATCTCCCCCTTTTTGATAATGACAAAACATTTAGAAATTATTTAAGAAATTGAAAACAAAGAAAAATTCATCAAGATTTTTATGCCTTGTCTTTTTTGGTTAGATTGTCTCCCCCTTAATCAATAAATCAATGAACTCAAGGAATCTCACAATCATAACAATAAATCAATGATAATTTTTAAATCAATGATACTCCCCCTTTTTGTCATAATAATAAAAATCATAACACTCAAGAACATTGTCGCCAAAGAAATCACACAATCACATGGATACTCAAACCAACAATCATAGTTTCAAACTCACAAAGAACACAAACAATAAGATAAAAATAACATGAAATGTTGGTCTAGATCAATAACAATAACCATCAAGGTGGAGAAACATCATCATGTCTACAACCTAATTTATTAAAAATTGTCCTGATGCTCTTCTCCAAACGAATGAGAAGCCCTTGTTGAAGATCCAAACGCACATTCACTTCTTCAATTTGATCTCTAATTTCTTGTAGTTCTTCTTGAGATACCTCACTTCTCCTCACATTGCTTGGTTTTGAACTACTAGGTCGTTCACTGGCTCTTTTTGATCGTTGTCGTTTGGGTACTTGTCGCTCACTTTCCAAGGTTAATCCAAGCTTCTCCACATGATAAGGATACAACCAACCTTTTTCAGTAGTTTTCACCAACTTCATTGTAACATCCCACCCTCAATTGGAAGGGTAAAATAGTAAATTTGACATAGGATGGAATAGATTTGGAGTGCATAGGACT
>JANIJH010000004.1:52343598-52360745 GCA_024520975.1 Erythroxylum areolatum | reverse complement strand
ATATATGTATTTCCATGTCTCAAACCAATGAAAGCAACATTTTCATCTTTCTTAACCATACAATGAGATGATTCAAACTTCACATTAAAATTCATATCACGTAATTGAGAGACACTTAGTAAATTATGTTTCAAGCCATAAACAGGTAAAACATTGTCAATGGTAGGCAAAGGTTCCTTACCCACTTTACCAACACCAATAACTTTACCTTTGTTGTTGTCTCCAAATGTGACAAATCCCTGATTCTTTGGTTTGATTTCTGCAAATAAGCTCTTGTCTTCACTCATATGCCTTGAACATCCACTATCAATGTACCATGTGCTTGGTGGATTTTCATTCCTTGCTTGTATCTCATCTTCATCATCACTTGACAAGGAGCCATTTGCCATGAGAGCCAAGTTGCTCTCATCATTGCTTAGGTATGCTTCCTCATCATCACTCCAAGTGGCTACAAGACTAGCTTTCTTCTTTCCTTTGTCATACTTATCATTTTTCTAGAGTTTTGAGGAAAAGGAAGAGCTTTTGCGTTCTCTAGCATGATGTCCTCTTTTTTCACATTTTCAACACTCTTCATTGCTCTTCTTTTCTTCATAGCTTTTGGTGCTTCTTTCCAAAGAGTTCTTCTTTCTTTCTTCATTTCTTCCACCAGGTAATTCCTTCTTCCTATTCTTGAGTAGTCCTTTGAACATTCTCAAGTTTCTAGCATACAGTGCTAATTCTTCATCTTCTTCCTCTTCATCAAACTCTTCATCACTTTCATCAAGAGAAGAAACATTAGCTTTTAAAGCAATTGATTTTTGTGACTTACCTCTTCCTCCTCTTGATTTGAGAATGATCTCATGGTTTATGAGTGATCCCACCAAGGCATTGAATTCCAATCGATTAAGATCTTTAGACTCCAAAATGGCTGTGACTTGTGAGTCCCATTCTTTTGGAAATGAACGGAGAATCTTTTTCACCTTACTCACCTTCTTTCATAACAAATATTTCATAGTCATAGAGAAGCATGTTAATCTTTGTTTCTCGAACTTGATTGGTTCCTTTGTGAGTAATGCGTAGTCTCTCCCACATTTCTTGAGCGCTAGTGCATGAGTTTACTCAATTTCTCTCCTCAATGGTGAGAGCACAATATATCAACTTCATGGCTTTTGCGTTGATGTAGGCTTACTTCCAATCATTGTCATCATGTTTCAGTTCCGTCTTTACCTCACCATTTTCATTCAATGGAACGTGTGGACCAAAGATTATGATCTTCCAATACTCCACTCCCTCACTTATGATGTGGTATTTCATAGTATTTTTCCAAGAAGAATAATTAGTACCATTAAAAAGAGGAGGGCGATTATTTGTGTTACCTTCTTCCGCTATGTTGTTATGTGTCAAATTCAACGCCATCCATGAATTTTTCTACTCTGATACCAATTGAAAACGATCTAGAAGGGGGAGGGGGGGTTGAATAGATCTTTTAATCTTTTCCCAAAGTGCTACAAAAACAGAGAATTAAAACACACAAAACAAATAAGCAAAATTGAAATATAAAAGAGTAGAGAAGGGACACAAACACAGTGTTTATAGAGGTTCAGTACTAAGACCTACGTCCTCTACCTAAGCTCCCACTTAGGATTTTGTCAAAGCTCTTTACTACACACTTTTTAGTTTAGTGTGAACTCTTACAACTTAACTTGACTTCCGGATCAAGCTACACCTTACAACCGATTTGTTTTCCCGGCACAAATCCTACCTCTTAAATGATTCTTCTCTAATCACTCAGCTCACAATAATAACAATGATAAAAATGAAGTAGTCGACTTGCAACATGATGGTCGACTAGCCTCTAGCTCCAACTGACAGATCTTACATAATCTTTAATCTTTGATTGTTGAGATGCTCATTTTGAATTTTTCATTCAAGATCTTCTCACGAAAATCACATTGTTTAAATTCTGATACTCAACATTCCAATCTTGATTAAATTTCATCTGCCTTGAAAATTGGTGTATCATCATTTTAATCCAAATACCTGAAATTATTTCTTAACCAATTCTTTAAGTTTTATTATTATTAAAACATAGAAGGATTTAATTTGTCAACCTCCATTTGTCCAACATTATGTCTTATATTTAGCGTAAATATTTAATGTATAGTACTTTCCTCTAAAACTTTTTTTTCACTTAGTTCAAATATTTTCTTGTAATGACTTATTTGAATTATTTATTTATTTGTCCTTTTTTCTTGTTTGAGTATTTATTTTCTTACTTTTATTTTTTACCTTGTTATGTGGTTATTGTATTATTATTATTATTATTATGATCATCATCTTTTATGTTTTTTTTTCATATGGGTTTATTGAAATTAATCTCTCTACTAATTAGAGGTAAAGTTGTGTACTACTGGACCTTTTCAGATACTACGTATCAGTGAAAATTTCACTGAGATATTGTTGATACTGATGTTGTTGTTTGGTAGCCACCTGGCAAAAATACTAATATACCATGATTCATCACATTATCTACATTAACTAAAAGCTTACTGTTAAGCTATTTTTGCTAAAATTTATATGTGGCACAAATACAATATGTGGTAGCATCTATACTAACAGAAAACTTAACATCAGACTAAAAATTAAAAGTTGGAACATTTTAACATTACTTTTTAAAGTTTGAGCTAGTATTACAAAATTAAATAAAATTTTAAATTTTATTTATAAGTAACCCTTAAATAATTTATATCTATAGATCAAAATTAACGTATAACAATGTATCATAACCACCTAAATATTAGGAATATTAAAGTAATTTTATTTAACCTTTTCATACATGAGTTTTCGTATAACTAAACCCTTTTAACATATACTTTTTTAATTAAACATTTAATATATAATTAATTTCTACTTTATTTAAATCTAATCATATTGGTTCTCCACCACTGATAATTAGAGATCTTAAGTCAAAGAATTATTTTATGCAAGTATTACAATAATAATTTCTATACTCACATAAATAATGTTTCAAATAGAATTCTCATATAAGATTAGTTTAGTGAACTTGTCCTTTAATAAGCACTTATATGTTTATTTAGATATCTTTTTGCTTTAGTCTATAAAATCAATTGTTTCCTTTTTAAGGAAGAAATATAATGTGTGGTACCCTTTTTAGACTCTATTAACGTTTAATTTTAATAAAATAATGATTAAGAACAATTAAAAGATAATAAATAAGTATAATATAAATCTTATCATAATTTTATTTATAATGTATATTTATCTTATGTATTTTACTATATACATATGAATATGTATAAGGTAAAAAAAATCGTTACTGTATCACAACACTACAAAGAACCCATTAGTTAAAACAAGATAAGCATGATAAGATTTGTACTTTATAATTTAACTGACAATCCTGAACTATACATAATCTATTAAATACAATACATCCGTAAATAAATAATTAGTTGAGTACATAATTTTTTTTAATTTTTATTACATCGAAGAAGATAATAATCTACATTATTATTGGTTAGACTTGATGGATTATTAATTAAAAGTCTTTCCATCGCTTTGATATAACTTTTGCATTAATTATACAACTTTTACATTTATGAATGCAAAATAATATATTGATTTATTAAAATTCTAAATAAAAAATCAAATGCAGAACATAACATGCATTTAACTATATTTGTAGGTAGTTTTGAGTTGATGTTACAAGCGTTAGATTAGTTTTTCTATGTTAAAGTTTAATTTTCTTCTTTTACAAATAAATTACCCTAATTTTACTATATTGTATTAATTAATTTCTTTTAATACATTAAAAAGAATAAAATAGCTTAACTTCAGCTAATACAAAGTAAAGTTAAACTCTTAACCTATTAAATCTCTATTGAATTTATTGTTCAAATTAACTTTATATGCTTATATGACTATGAGTTACAGTTCAATATGTTAAAAGAACTTTTTATTGGAATATAATAAGAAAATTATTCACCCTCACATGGGAATTAAAAAGGACAAGCGTTAAAACAAATCAAAATTAGATTTATTTATACAAAGAAGACAAAATTGGGAACGTCTATATTTGCTCTATAACATAAGTTTTTAAGGATTTTTTAAATGTATTTTATCATTGTCTTATGATATCAACTATTATTTTTGTGTTATTTACTCCGTAAGCGTGCAATTGTGCTATCAAGCAATCATTTTCACATTATTGTATACTTATTTTCTCACTCAGAGTATTGTGGTTCGAGTAAGGTAAGTTGTCAAGGTTTTTTTTCTTATCATAATTAGGTATTATAATTGTACGTCAAATATGGAAAGATTTATTTGTATAATGAAGTTTTAAGGGTTATATATAAATATATGATAGCTTGAAGTGAGAATGAGAAGTAAAGTTTTAAAGGTTTTGTTGCAAAATACTTTTAATATAGGAAAAAAATTTGTGATTAAAATGGTTCTAACTTGGTTAGTATTTATTTAGAGTGGATATTGGGTACTGCAGAAAGAAGAATAGGTTGAAAAGAGGAACAAGGAAGAAGATCTATTGTCTTTGTTCCAATAATACACCCATCTATTTGTTTTGTAGTATATTTTTATACATTTACTTATGACTACTTAACATATAGTGGTATCTATTATATCAATTAGTGGTATATTTTATGTAATGCAATAATTTTTTAAATAATGTTGTGTTATTTCTGGTATAATACAGTACTAAAGTGGAGATGAAAAATGAAATGGAGAACTAAAAGATTTCTATAAATGCAATGACCTCAGGTAGCAGGATGGAAGATATTGAGATAAAAAAGGTACTTAAAATGGGAATAAAGTTTGAAAGCTCGCAAATTATTTTTGATTTCTACCGAAAGTAAGGCACCACACGTTTATAGTTAATATAAGGTAGGGAAAGAAAGATAGGAATAGACACTTTAAAAGTAGAGTATTTGTATGTCATAGATGTGAGTCACATAAACTACGTGGGTTGAATATAATGAAATCTAGAAGTACCTAAAGAATTAGGTGCAATGCTTATGTATATTGTCAATTGGATGATGATATTTAAAGTATAATCAAGTTTGAAGATGTGCACAATTATAAATGCATAATGATAAATGCAAAATGATAAATATATTTTGCTTGATATTTTATAATTTTGTTGCATATTTGGTAATTAATTCGCTCCAAGTATATTTATAGGTTATAATTGCCTTCATTGACTAAAAGGAGAAGAATTTGGATGAAATCATGGCATGAAAAGAAGATTTGAAGCATTTTGGACTTACATGGCTGTGTATGTGGTTGATTAAGTCTCTATGAAAGTGTAAAGTCATAATTTTAGGAGTTTTGAGACATACACAGTCACTCCTAGTTTTTGCTATAAATGAAATGAGTGGAGGCAAATAGAAAAGAGCCAAATTATTAAATAGTTTTGAGATGTAAGATATCTAGAGACGTGATGATTTTGATTCAGGGGTGAGGAAAACATAAAGAATGCAATTTATCCATATTTAATATTAGGTTAATAATTTTATGAGTTTGAAATTATTATCTTAACACAATTTGTCCAATAATGTGTTATTAATAGGTAAATAATTTCATGAGTGTGGAATTATTGTATTAATTCAAAAATTTTCAATTTGGGAAAATTTGCAAATATGGTTAATCATTTCACAAATAATTAACCAACTCAAGAAATGTATTGTGCATCTAACATGGGGTTTTTTTAGTCTTATGTTAAAATATGGATCAAATATGCTGAACGAGTTTAGCTTACATGTTATGGCACACGAGTGTATGATTGCTTATGTTTCCTAGTATATGGCCGACAATACGATCGTGTTACTGGCTGTGTTAGGTTATAGAATATGGTTTAAAACATGAGCGTGCTTGTATTTGTGTTAATATGATTATCAAGTTAGTACTGTAATCATGGTCGTGTTAATAGCTATGCTCATTTGGTAGTATTATTTATTGATACGTTAATAGTTAAAACTTGACATATTATGTAAATTTCATTAAATTCATGCTATAAATTGACCTAATTTCATAGAACTACATTGTTGTTCAAAAAATATGTTAGGGAACTAAGATTCTAGTTGGCACTACATAGACACATTAACATGAGACTTCACAAAGAAAATGAACTACTAAAGTCACAAATAAAATTTTTTAAACCTAAATACTTATACACATACATTTTTATTTGCAATTGCAAAATTTATGTATGTATGTGATTATAGGTACTAATTCTCATATTTAGCATCTAATCACATATATAAAATCAAAAATATTTACATGTAGTTACTACTTCCCATTATTGATTAAATTTTATAGAAATATTAAAGAGATCTTATGGTATTTTAGGTATTAAGGCATAATATTTTTTATGAATAGCCATCATATTGTTTCTAAAACCTATGGTATTTTTCCACTAATTTGTGGTATTGGCATACTAAATCTAATTTTGAAGCTATTTTTAATAGTATAATATTATTTGTGCATAAAGGTTTAGTATATATTGTGCCTAGGTCTCGTAGAAGTTATATGGAGTTGTGGTAAAAGTTATATAGTCATTGTACTAATTGTACTAGTATATGACATTCATATATTAATGATAAGTTCTAACTGAT
Source organism: Erythroxylum areolatum (assembly GCA_024520975.1). Lineage (NCBI taxonomy): Eukaryota > Viridiplantae > Streptophyta > Magnoliopsida > Malpighiales > Erythroxylaceae > Erythroxylum > Erythroxylum areolatum. The sequence goes on along the minus strand of JANIJH010000004.1, from coordinate 52,354,119 downwards.
TTGTAAGGAGTGGTATTGCTTGCAATGAGTCATGGTTTTGATTATGAAGAGTTATGGTATTGTTTATATTCTTTTGCGATGTTCATATACTAAAACTTGAAAGAAAAACACTTTCTTTTTATGGATTTTATTTTCCCTCCTTTATCCATACAAAATATTTGATGAATTGCTTTTTCCCTTTGGGATATCTTAGTGCTTTATTTTAGTGATATCTTGTGTTCTAACTTTCTTATCTCTTATAATCTTAATTTTTTTGGAGAAAGAAAATGTTAATTAATTAATAAATAAGATAAGTATTACAAGAAAAGCAATAACTTAGGGGTGTACCCTTTACAATCCTGATATTTATATGCAAGGAGTATAGACTACTTGAGAGTAAGCATTACATTAAAAGTTCAGAGGATTAGATGTTCAGATGTTCAGAGAAGGTAGAATGTTTGCACTGCAATTCTGATTGAGATTTTTTATAACACTAGCTCCCTGATTTCATTGATGATCTCTAATTTCAGGGAATATATTAATGAGATTTTGTTTGCAATACGTATGAAATTCCTTTGTTTCCGTAATGTATAAACACAAAGCCCCAAAACTAGGATGTGTATCAACTTATCAAATTTCAAGTAAGTTGTCTAATTAGACAATCTTTGTGTAATATCTATGAGGGAGTTCCCTGGGTCCAACCATAGATAACTACTCCTAGTGACGTATTTGTTACGGAAAAATATAATAGTTGTTATACAGCTGTAACTAGTATAAAATTGTAACGGTTTCTCTTACGAGGGGATATGAATTAGCTAATGTTTGTGTGTATGTCTCTCTCTCTCTCTATGACTCTCTGTTCTTCTTCTAGACTCTTCTCTTTCTCCTCCTCTCCCTCTCTCTTCAGTTCTTCATTTTATTTCATAACATTTGGTATCAGAGCTCAATCTGGGAGACGCCATGGTTGAAGGTACAAGGAATGCAGAATTGCGTAAAATGAAGGATAATCTGAAAGGTTTGATGGGAAGAATGTTTTCATAAATAAATAATAGAATAAAAAAAGGTAGAAAAAGAAATGACGACATTGAGGAACATGATGATACAAACACTACAGAAAATAGGAGGAGATGCTGAATCAGTAGACCTGGTGTCTCAAAGTCGCTCGAAGAGGTTGACGGAAGATGAGATGAGCAAAGCTAGTCGGCTCTTTGAACCATACAAAGATATTGGAGAGGAGATTAGCTCATTGCAGCTTGATTCAACAGAAGTTGTTAATGGGTTGTCCAAACTAGAAGGAAATTCTAGGACCAAAGAAGTTGACAAGTGGGATAAAACGGAGAAAGATCCAAAAGACAATACTGCTTTGAACTATCAAAAATAGCATGTTGATTCAAAAGTGGAGAAAGCTACAGAAGTATCTGCTCCACAAGTGGTTGGGCCTTTAGAGGAGATGGAAGATCAAAAGAAGCGACATTTGAATGTGGTGTTTATTGGCCATGTTGATGTTGGGAAATCTACTACTGGAGGGCAGATACTTTTCCTTAGTGGTCAAGTTGATGAAAAGAAGTTCACATGCTTGTTTATTTTTTGTCCATTCTGTAAACCTCCGTAACCTTGAAGACAAGGTTTTCTAAAGAAGAAGGAATTGTTACAGAAAAATATGTTAGTTGTTATATAGCTGTAACTAGTATAGAATTGCAACGATTTCTCTCACGAGGGGATATGAATTAGCTAATGTTTGTGTGTATGTGTGTGTGTGTCTCTCTCTCTCTCTCTACAGCTCTCTGTTCTTCTTCTGAACTCTTCTTTTTCTCCTCCTCTTCCTCCCTCTTCAATTCTTCATTTTATTTCATAACAATATTGCCATATGTTGTTATTGAATGGACATGTAAAGAGAATGTGATCTCTTGTTTCCTCGTGTAGTCGACACATTGGACAAGTTTTATCAACTTGTAGGTAAGGCATTCTATTTGTGGTTTTGAGCTTATTTTTTTTGCTAGGCATAGGACAAAGGATATTCTAGAAGTTAAGGCCTTGCTCCAAACAATCTTATGCCAATCTACCTTGAAACTTCTTCTTATCAAGTCCTTGATGGTTTTGTTAGTAAGTTTGTGGACAGGTTGAGCTGAGTCTAGTGTGGACTGATGAAAATGTTGAGATCCTTAATGTGTGAAGAGATTTTAGGACTTGTCCCTGTCTTGACCAGTTATCAAACCATGGTGATACCAGCCTGCCATTCCTAATGCTACATATCAACTTGTACATATCTCTAAACTTCAGTAGCCAGCCCGTGACCCACCTATGGCTTGTTCAAACCGAGCCGGGCGGTTTTGCCGTCCCTATGTGAATTTGTTCGGAACAATATCTTTGAAAACTATGTACACCTGGAGGAAGATGGGCCTAGCATAGACGTGCTAGTGTGTATAAATATAAACAAAAACAAGAAAATGTAGGTTTCCTTGAAAGGCTTTGTGGGGCTTGAGAGCAGAGAAAGAAGAAACACTTTAGCATGAATGTTCTGGATTTGTCATTTACTGATGGCACTCTGATTGTTGTGGCAGACATGAGATATCATCAACTTTTTCTGTTCCAAAAGTTTGTGTTGGTGTGACATACTGATATAGAAATATCAGAACATCACATATTACAATGCAGTATTGAAATCCTCCAGGTAAACTACTTTTTGGCAGACCCCAGGGAAACAACCTTGGAGTGCAACACAATCAGCTCCACTGCGAGGACCAAAAGTAGTTTTTATTAGTTACACAAGTTAGTGCTAGCTCTCTAAAATATAGGTTTCTATAAATAAATAAGCGAGATAAACGAAATTGTATAGTAAACCAAGGAAACAGGTAGCTTTTTGCACGACAGGTGATGATCATGACAAATTATAACAAAGAGCCCTTGTTAGATCATGCAAACGAGATAACTTCACCATACCCTATACCTTGTCTAGTGCCTTTAATGTTATGATAGTCCCTAATTCACATAAATATTATGCGTCAGTGAAGTAAGCAAGAGGCTTAATCAGCTTTTCATGGGAAGTTTTATTGCTTCGACTCTTTAATTTTAAATAACGAAACAGACTGAATTTATTTTCTCGCTAAATATCACGTGGTGATATCGTTGGGAGTATAAATAATGAATTGAGATGTTTTATTGGAGGAAGAGGAATGAAGAACAACATCAATCAAAGTGAAGTTTTCATGGGAATCAGAACACCGTATGGCGTTGTCGTATAAAGTATTAAAGACTATATGCGAGTCATTTGACCAAAACGAGATATGGCAAGATTTCTACAGATGCCGCAATTCAAACTCTATCAGGCAGCTGACGTCTATGGACTTAAACCGTGTTGAATATATCTTCTCTTTAATCATTACCTTTCCTCTTTTGGGTTGAAAACTTAGAAAGTTCTGGAGGATGGACTCTCTTATTGCTTGTTTAACCAACAAAACTTGCCACAAAAATGGCGATAATGAATGTTACGTACTAACAATTCAAACCCTTAAATTAGGAAATGGAAGTTCAATTCATGTTCTAACCAGACCAAGTCCAGAAACACGATGCCAAACTCAAACCCAAATGTCATCCATTTTTGTCTGATTATCAGGATGATACCAAAACCAATTTTTTCCCCTTTACCATACATCTCAAAATCAACAGAAGAATAAGAAATTAGATTGGCTAACTAAAAATTATATGACGACTTTGTCTCCTTTGTAACGAAGATTAAAACCTTTGCTTCCAACCTCTTAAATCCTCCAGGGGATTTTACTTTTGTCTTGTTGGCCATCCTTTCAAGCAATGGTCTCGAATGCAAAAATGAATGTACTTTACACTTTTAAAGTTCATATGTTTCCCTCTTAAGTTCTTACTGTCATCTGAAGTCATTCAAAAGCTCCAATGAGAAATGCAGTGTATTCAGAATGCTAATTTCAGAGTTCAGCCTCTATAGCTGATACTACCTATAATAACATATTTTAATTTCAGTCATAGATCATTTGCATCCAAACCAACATTAATGTGATGCTACTGCCAAGGACTATAAATCTTATTTTACAAAAAATGGAATAAATGTAGAAGTAGTATGACCAGTAATCTTGATTGATATTATGTGTTTAGTCAAAGATAAAAGTTGCAGAAGTATAAGCGATTTATTAGGTACCTTCAAGAAAATTTTTCTAGGAAAAAGGCTGGCAAATAGCTGCAGAACCTGCATTTAAGAGAGTAAATGCAAATATTTGACAGCTAAAAGCTGCATAGAATGACCAATCTGAGATGTTCATATACATTATTTCTCAGTGACGCGTTCCCTTTAAGAGAATAGAAATGTCTACTGATATTAGCCATAAACTTTCATACAACATGCTTCTATTCTATGACCAAGAATTATGGTCAAAACTCTCAACATTGTGAAGACAAAAAGCAGAGTTTGAGTGGTATGCATAAGATCACTCTTTTACTAAGATTCGTTCACCTTTCATCATACAACTAGAGCCCATTGGTCATCAATATGCAAAGACTACGGATAAAGATGTATCTACTGAGCATCTGTGGGCGTAGGTATCAGTAAGATGATTGTCACTTATCCTTTACAGGGCCTCTTTTGCGTGCACTCATCTTATTCTTCTAAGTCTAGCTCTGCAACAGAGCATCCATTCTCAAGTTTGCACGTGTGATTCTAATCAAGTTTAGATAGCTCAAATTTCAAGCATCATTGACAAAATTTTTCTTGGGTAGTTATCTGACAATAAAAGCCAAAAGAAAGCTCTTTAAACTAATAAATGCTCACCAAATATCAGTATACTTATCCAATACAATATGGCCCTTCTCAAAGCCAAAAACATTAGATAAACAACAAGAAAATGAAGCATCTGATCAGAGGGAAAGGATAATGAAAGGAGAGGAGCGACTTTCTTTTCTTTTCCTTTTTTTTTTAGGGTTAAGGTAATTTTCTGGATGCAATTTATTTTGTTTGAAAGCCCTCAATGAAAACATCCAGTCCTACTACATTGAACTCAGGAGATAATGTAAGGAGTTAAGCACTTAACAATAGGAGATATGGTATGTAAACAAATAATCCAGACCTTATAAGTACTAATGTTTACCCGTCCAAGAAACCAAGAAAACAACACAACAAAACTTCATTAGCACTCAATACCCACTTCTGCAGCTCGTCTAGGCTTGTTTTTCCTTCTGCTCCTATTTTGTCGGAACCCAACCATCTTCATTGCATCATCAGTAGTTAACCTTGTCCCATTTCCATCTTCCTCTTTCATGGAAATTGGATTTTCTATGGAAATTGTATTTTCTTTGGCATGGTCAGACATTTTCCTCTTCCTTACATTCCCAGCAGATTCCAAGGTTTTAACATCTTTCCCTGAGACTGAATCTATTCCATTATCAATATGTTCCTCTATCTTCTCAACTTCTTCTTCTCCAATTTCGTCTTTCATGGGTTTTATTGACTTTTCTCTTATTTTATAAGTTGGAAAGTTTTCTTCTTCATCATGTCCATTATTTTCATGCGAAGCAATAAGAGTCTGTTTCTTCCCTTTGCCTCTACCTCTTCCCATAGTCCAAAAAGACCTAGAATCTCATAAACTAATACTTCTGCATAGAGTTAACTGTGATAAGGTTAGACTCACAGTCTAAGACAACAATCTATAACTAAGCACAAACCACCAAATTTGAACATAAGACATATAATAAACTTGATTTTCTAGGGCATACATTATAACTCAAAATTCTTTTATTATATTTTATAATTTAAGCAATAATCACATGGCAAGATGTTCAAAGTTTCTCAATGTTATTAATGCATATAAATCCATTAAACTCCTTATGGGTTATGGGGTGTTCCTCCTTTTTATTGTTGTATGGGTTCTTCTATCTTTGTTCATGTTTTCTCTCCTTTGGCGATTTTGATCCACTCATGAGACGAGGAATAAATAAAGGTAGCTCATGCCAACTTATTCTACAAACTAGTTTATTGGCTTCTTGATTGTTTGAACAGGACTGCAATTTTAATGTCCTTAACACCACCAAATAAAAGGGAAAAAAACCATGAAAGATGTTCCACAAGTTCAAGTTCGATGGAGGTTAAACCTGATTCAGGAATAGTCTAAGCAGGAAATCCTACTTCCCTTCTTATATAGTTCTGAAAAAGAAAAATCAATTCCTGATTCAAATTCATCAGCAAATTGGTGATAAAATAATGGGGGAGGGGACAGGGACAGGGGAGTTGAATCATATGGCATGACATGCACCGCAATTTACAGAAGGCGACATCATAAATTGTAAGCACTGGAGCAGACGCATTCCACTAAACAACTGAAACCTACACCGTATCTACATAAACTTTACGCCCAAATAATCCGTATTATGAGAGATCGTATCTTCTATCCTATCAACATAAAATGCAGTTCAAGCTATTAAAGAGTCAAACGTATTGTTCTGCCACTTCATCCAACCAAAAAGACAATTTTAAACTGTTAATACATTGACCACATTGCAGAAACATAACTTTATTTTTTCTCAACCGCTGCTGAAAGAATAGAGAAGAAGCTGACCTTGTAGATATCCCCGATCTGCATATTTTTTTACGCGATGCCCACTTCTTAGAATCTCGTTACGACAAATAAGAACCACATTTGACCAACAAAATGAAATGGCTTGCTAAAGTGAACAAGCAAGAGAGAAAATAAATGGGGAAGCTATGATCTGAACGAGGATCTAAAGATGATCCAGATTAGAAATGAAGTGAGGAAAGAGAAAGCAAGTGAAAAGGTTGAAACTTAATACAGGTTGACATTAACCAGGCTCGAGGGCTGATAGTTAAACTGGGGGCTGAGATAACTGAGCAACGAACTATAAAATGGAAGTGAGTGAGCTGGAACTGGAAGATAGCAAAGAAGCGTGTTGTATACATGTTTTGTTATTCGAAATCCGATTATGAGTTTTTATTTTATTTTATATATAAACGGGAACTGAACAGAGATTACGAAACAAATTCACGATAAATACTCTAGTAGCATCACGTGGCACCCTATGGGTATAATAGTAAAATAACTGAAATCAACATCAAAATGATGGACATAATTAGTAAGTCAGTCGATTTATCTATTACTATTTTAACATATGTGCCAATAAATAATAGTCTAATTTTTAGTAAACAACTCAATAATGCCTAAAATTATAGGATGGAACGTCCTGACTAGGTGATATGGGACAGAGATGATATCTATCACCATTTTGGAGTCCACTTTAAGCTCGATTCGTCGATATCTCAAATCTCACCAAAAGTCAACCCGGTATACATTACACACCCTAGCGTTCCGTGATTACTGGAGTGCACCAACTAAGATTTTGTGTGAATCCTCCCAACCAGTGATTGTCGCTGTCCTAAAGAAGTTTGCCGGTAGTAGCTAAGGAAGCAGCCCGTTTGCAGGCATCATCAGTATTGAGTTTGATCCACCCCATGGGGGGTTTGCTCCAATCGATAAGTTGTTCTTATCGAGGAGGGCAAGACCCGGCTATCGTCGCTCTACTGTGCCACTCTTCTGCCTGATGGAGCAGGCCTACATAAGACAAAATCCGATTATGAGTTATTTAATGAAACGAAGAAAAAGGGCCAAACGAATTCCTGACTAAAATTATAAGATCTCTTTCATTTGATATTTTACATCGTGGAATGGATCCACTTTCTTCCTTCCGTGCACTTTGTTGGGAGGACCTGATCGTATAGAGTTAGAGCCAAATCCTTTGAATTTCAGTGAAAAATAGAAGTAATTTATTGGACAATATCAGAAATTATATAAAAATGAAGCTGAAATGTAATGTCAGTATTTGCAATTTTTCAAAAAAAAGAAAAAGAGATAAATGAATAACTCCATTTCCCCAACATATACAAAAAATTTATTTTATTTTATAAAACTAATAAATAAATAATAATAATAATAATAACAACAACAATAAGTTTTTCTCTACCATCAATAATTAGCCTGAAATAAAAAGTTGTGGTTTATTTTACGGAACTTTGTGGCTAAGAAAATAATAGAAGAAAATCTAAAAGTTTAAGACAATTAATGTGGGATAGAATTTTCTGCTCAATTTATAAGTGGTACTTCTTAACTACTTCATCATTTATAAAAAATTTATAAAGAAAAATCATAATGATATAAAATAATATGTGATTGGAATTAAATTTGATTATAATGGTATTATTTTATTGAAAAATATGAAATGTGATTTTTTTGAATTGCTTAAGGCAATTAATATAATGATCGTTATTGGTAAACTTCCTTTCACATTATTGAATTACTTGCATTTAGATATGTTATGAGCCTTGCTTCTTGCTCAACATATCAACCAATTAGTGACATATTTGCTTGGCTTCTGATAATTGGAAGAATGAAGTATTAAAGATGAATATGATTGCATTACCATTCATTATATTGATAACAAGTGGAAGTTGCAGAAAAGGATAATTCTTTTTAAGACATCAAAACCTTCTTTTGATAGATTATCACTTACCAATGAAGTACCTCTTTGCTTGGCTCAATAGAAGGTTGATAAGAAGATTTTATCAATCTTATTAGAGGAAGCTTCTTATAATGATAATATGTTCAACTTTCTCAAGTTTTACATTGTTATAAGTAGTTCATTACTTTATAATGGGCAATTTTTTCAAGTTAGATATTCTTGTCATATTTTGAATTTTATTATAATAGGACTAATTGTAATAAAATTCATTGAGGCATAATTAGATAATGAATTTTTTTATTTTTTTACTTACTAATTGGGAACTATGTAAAGTGGAAGTTCTTCAGAAGTTATTGAAAGTATTTTATGGAATGACATTATTCTTTTTTAGTTTAAATACCCAACATCAAATGTTTACTTGAAAAGTTGTATAAAAATTAAAAAATATTTAAATTATGTCATAGAAAACCCTTTTCTATTTATGGTTAGCATAATCTATGATATGTTGAAGAAATTTAGTAAGTATAGGTCCGAGTACTCTTCGTTATTGTCATGTGCTAATGTTTAGGACACCTGCTTCAAAATGACTTCCATTTACATTTGCTATTCTATAACCTTATGATAATTCTACTACATCTATTGTTATTGAATAAGTGAAAAAGATCTTACTCATGATGCTTAAGTGTTACAAAAGTAATGGAGAAGGTAACATCACTAAAAATATTGAATCTTCTACTAGTTCAAATAACAGTAAATGAAGTAGTGGTTCTTAAGAATTTGATTACAAAGAGCATTTGAAGTCAATGGTCAATCCTAAACTTAGTAATATGGGTTAGATATTTATTTGAAAGAGTATGCCATAGAATCCTATATTGACATTAATATATTAGATATTGAAATGTGACTTCTAAAAGATTTTCTACTTTGAGTATTTTAACTAGAGATCTTTTAACTATTCCTACTTTGCTCTCAGAATATACATTTAGTTTAACTAGAAAAGATGGTAAATCCGTCTCAATATTCACTCAAACTAAATACAATAAAATCTCTCATTATTTTTTAGAATTGGATGATCGTAGAAGGTCTTATTTTAGGTGATTTAATCATGTAAATAGTTATAAATTTTTGCTTATACTTTTAAATTACTTATTACAATTCAATTATTTGTTATAGGAAAAGATGGAGATTTCTTTTTCCAGTGATGAGGATCGAGAAAAAGATGATGACTTTCAAGAACTTTATTGTAGTTTATTATAGATTTTGTAAAAAAAATATTTTTTATTTTAAAACCATTTTATGCTTATTTTCATTTGACAAATGATAAAGTATTAGTATTAAACTTTAATATAATTTTATATATTAAGATATAAATCAATATTAGTGTGTTATAATCATATTTTATATAATCATTAAATTTTTTTAAAGGTGAAAACTTATGAATTAGGTTCAAATTTTATAGAATAAGCCATATTTAAGTTTGAAATTAAGTTTATTTTATAGGGTGGGTTTAATATGAATTTAAATTTTTATTTGGACATTAATTAAACCCAACCTATATATCAATCTAATTCTAATATTTTTGTTCATGTTTTAAGTGATCATAAAACAAACTATAGGTGGTTAATGATATTCAAAACATACCTTAATGTTAATTTTATATATAACTGTAACGTCACATTCAACTTTTAGTTATTAAGTTCTAAAAAAAAGTTTTTATAGAAAAAACTAACGCTCATAATATAGTATAGTATTTGAACTATAAGATGAAAAACTAAAAAAAAAAATATTCATACAATATAATAAGTTAAATATATATTCAACCCAAAGTTATGAATACTGTGCCGGGCTTGGTACCGGATTGAATTCTAGAACAGAACTGTACCGTATTAGTCGATACCGGATACCGTTTTTGGTAATTTTATAAATTTATGAAATAGTCCTTAAAATTTTTAAAAATTGCAAATTGATATATTGTATAGTTATATTGTATACTTTACTAGTTTACTGTTTACATCAACCATGCTTTCAAAAATCTTAATAATAAATAATAATGAC
>JANIJH010000004.1:52298105-52311069 GCA_024520975.1 Erythroxylum areolatum | reverse complement strand
AAGACTAAAATCAAATATTGATTTCAATTTGTTGAAAAGTTCAAATTATTTAAATCTAAGTAGAAATTAAACATTGAGAATGATAGAGCACTTCAATGAGATCGACGTGATGAGATTCGAAATTTTCGGTTATCTATAAAGAATGAGTTTCGAGTATGGATTTGTATAAGGAGAAAACTATAATATGAGATATTGTATAATGCAATATTTATTTCTTCTATTGCTAAGCTTAGTATTGCAGCTTACCTTTGAAAGTTCCAATTATAATAATTAATTTCATATTAGATACGAAATGTTAAGACTTTAAAAGATTCAAAATAAATGACTTTGAGATGTGAGGCTTAGTTGAAGCATATTATCTAGTAAATTTAGAACTAAATTAGATAATAGAAGATTACAAGCTTAGATATAATCTTATAGATGCATTAAAAGAATTATTTGTTTTAATGAATATTTATAGGAGAATAGTTTTCAGGATAAGTAATAAAAGTAAGACAAAATTTGAAAAGTTCAACTCTCATAACAATATATTCAATTGAAACTAGTGCCTTTGTTGATACATTTGATGTATAGTTGAAAGGCTATGAGACATTAGAAGATTTAATTTTATGATGAATTTAAAGAGTTTATTTTAAAGATGATTGTGAATTTTATGATAAGATAAGTGGAAGTATAATTGTCCTTTTCAATAGGAGTATGTAGAGACATATTTTTCATAGAGAGAATGATAATTTATATTCTCATTTAATTGTGTAATAACAACTCTTATTGGATAAGAAAAGTAAAAATTTAATTCTCAGAATAAGATCTATATGGATAGATTGAAAGTTGTTTACCTATTCTAATCCAAGTCTATAGATAATATACCAAAAATGTTTAGTATTTGAGTTATCTAATACTTGTAAAGCATTAAAAATATCTATTATTCTATATATGAGTTGATATTTGAGTTCAATTTTCTAAGGATATTAACTTTACAAGCAAATCCTAGTAATATTATATTTGGAAAAATATTATTTTGAGATTTGAAAGGTTCTAATGTAGCATTAATTGCTAATAATGCCAAATACATTTTTCATTTATTGGAAATGATTATTTGAATCAAAAGTTCTTTAATGAACTTGGTATAGTTCCTTTCATTGTTCAAACAGAATATATTATAGAACATTAGAGCCTTTAGGCATACAAAAGAAGCTAAGGTTTCATTAAAGATCCAAGTATGTATCAATTTACATAATTTCTCTTAATTATGATAATAATTAAGTTGAAAGTCATAAGATTTAAGCGAGTGCTCATTGTAGAGAATATTGTAGAATTCTTTTATGAAACCACCATCTCAATAGTAACATGATCATCATATGGTGATATGATAAGATACTCAAACGATTGAGAAAGTGGGAGATTGTTCGTTTATACTTTACAGTCATTTGGTTAGTTGTAGTTTATTAACATAATTATTTAAAGACATTATTTATTTTATACATATGTAGACGTATATGATAAAGTCCATGAGATAAATATATATTACAAATGAAATTATGATAAAATTATAATTATGAGATTTATATTACACTTATATATTATTATTAAATTATTCCTAGTTACTATTCTATTAAAACTTGACAATAATAAAGCATAAAAAAATAGTTCATATTATGTTTCTTTTTTACGAAGGAAGTAGTCGATCTAATAAACTACAATATGGAGACACTTAGACAAATGTGTGGGTCTTTGTTAAAGAACAAGTTCATTAAATTGATCCCATATAAAAATTCCACTCAGAACATTACTTTTATACTTTAGAAATTCTCATTTTAATGATTGTCAAAGAAATCATTTGACTTGAGATCTCTAAAGTTATCTCATATAGTGATTACTATGTTTTGATACTATTTATAACCTATTTTAATTAAAGATAACTCAGCAGATAATCATTAAATATAGCATGAACTTTGTGGAGGTAGTTGAGTGATCAATATAAGATTTATTATCCTAAAGTAATTAGGAAGAATCTTTTATTGTTCTTCGATTAGTATTGATTCATGAAATCCTTGACTAAAGTGAAATAACACTTGAACAATAGTTTTTAAATGCCATTAATTGAATCAATTACTAATGGTGGAGAATTGACATGATTGGACTCAAATAAAATACACATTATCACTATGTTCTATGTTTAATCAGAATATTGTATAATAAAATAATTGAATTATACAAAAAAATCATGTATGGAAAGGTTAATTAAAACGAATTTAACATTCATAAATATTTGGGTAGACATAATGAGTTACTAAACGTCAATTTTGATATACAGGTATACATTATTTAATTAGAAAATTAAAGATAGATTAAAGCTAATCTTAAATATGATTTATGATTATAATTCATATTAATTGCTAACATATTTGTGAATCTAATGGGTCATGCACAAAATATGAGTTGAATAAAGAAAAGATATTTTAATCAAGTTAGATTTAATTATAAAGTTTGAGAAACTTTATGATATGAGATATTTAATAAATAAGAATCATTATAAGATATTAGATCTTATTAGAGCATAATTAGTATTTAATTAGAATTAGTTATAATTTTAATTAAAGTTTAATTAAAATTAAAATTTAATTTGAATTAAATTATTAAAATGTCTAAAACCTATTATAAATAGTATTAGACTCCAAGAGAGTAACTTAACCCTCTCTACAATAGTTTTAGCATTGTCATGTTATATTATGTAGATATTGTTAGAAGCCGAATACCTATGCGGATATGGTAGTTAAAATAAATCAAATTTAAAAAATAGTTCAAAAGAAATGGTAAAAAAAGTGTGAATTATAATTTATGCTTTTATTATATTTCAAGAATTAATCATTTTATAAAATTTAAGTAATACTGGCTTCGGAAAATTAAAATGAGAAATTTTATAATTATATATTGTATACAGATAACATCCCGGTCAGATTTTCTATGATGTCCAACCTCCGAAACTTAAAACGGATATTGTTTAGGATGATCATTGAAATAATCTAGCACAGTTTGAGTTGAATACTTCTCTACCTTTGGCTCTTTACTTGACCGGAGAAGCATGGAAAGTGTATGATCATAGAAAGCACCCCCATAGAAAAAGAAGTGACGGCTGTTAGGTTTCACTTTCAGACTCCACGACCGTGAAAAGAGAAGCCTGGAAAGTGTCATATTACAGTAGTACAGTGGACTTCTGTATATTTTTGTCTCTTATCGTCTTCTTTCTGAAGGCTACCAATTATGTTGGTTGATTGTTCCAACTCTCTTGTTTCTTTTTATTTATTTAATCTTGACTGCTTTCTGTTACATAAAAAGACACAAAAGAGAGAGAAGTTTCCTGAAGGAAATGACGTGGGCTTTACTTGTATGCTTAGCAGCCGTACACTGTAAGCATTTAGTGCAATGTAAATACTCCGGCAGTCTTTCCAAAATAGAGAACTCTTCTCTAGCAGTCAGCATGAGCTTCTCTTCTTGTAGCGAGTGAAATTCGAAGAGCGCGTTTATCCAATGCATCACAATTCTCAGTTTAGGCTAATACTTGGGTACATAAGAATCCAAGCTTCTTCTTTTTCTAAATGACCACTTTGACGGACCATAAGAGGGTCTTACGGCTATTAACCATAATAGATGGTTTTTTAAGTTTCTGCAATCGGGTCATGTCCAAATTGGAGATATAGAGCTAAAAGGCTAAAACTTTTACATGGAGAATACAAAATGTTAAATGAAAGAATCTTCAAGAACCTTGGATCGAATGTATTTATCAAGATTGAGAATCCTAATATGAACTGGATCTTATTTCCCAGATTCACAGATAACTGCCAGAGGTTTCTCAAGCTGCTCGATCATTTTTTCTAGTTTCCATTACTGTAGCACTGGATATAAATATTTTTGGTCAGCCTCATCCTTCACACAAATAGTATCATATTCTGAGTCGATAACTACTACACGCATAGGTTGGGCAACCATAAGAATGAGTTATACAATGCAACCGATATCGTCGCATAAATATCAACACAATTAACTAAAAAAATCCTGCTCTCAGGGGACCATATAAAACAAAGTTGGCGAAACTATAATGAAAAGTCATACCCAATGCCAAGACTTTAGAATGCCCCGCAAATATAAGCATCTTATATCCATTCTCTTCAAAATATCCATTAATCTACTTGAAAAAGATCCAAGAAGTTGAAGCTTTAAATCATTTATATTCCTCTAATGTAAGATTTTATTGTTTAGGAAGGTGATAATATGGGTATCCGCCCAATCCTACAGGTGGTGGTGGTGAAAAGCCTAAAGATTCTTTCTTCATCCCAACTTGCCCATAAGGAATTTGAGGCTGTGGTGGATATGGAGCAGGTACTACGGGAGGACCAGGATATGGAGAAGGATATGAATCATATGATGGCATAGCCTGAGGATACCCGTAGCCAAGAGGTGAAGTCCCACCATGTACTTTTCCAGGTTGCGCATATCCAGTGGCTGCTGGTAAGGGTCCAGGAGCCCTTGGTGGAGGTAATTGCGCCTGGGTTGTTTTACTCTTGTGAGTATCAGCATACTTCACTATCATCATCCTACCCTGGAACGAAATAAAAACCCAGGAGACCAAGGAATAGCAGAAAGCATTAGATACAAAACATGTTATTTAAACATCTCGCTCAACTATTATGCAATGTTGAGGGACTGTAGGAAGTTGGGAATGGCAAATACTGGAATCCTTTAAACACACTGGCCATTACAGGTCTTGTAATACCAGTTATTAAGGGGAGGCCATGTAAAATGAGAAAAACAGAAACAAGAGAAACACGGGCACATCCAAGGGTTGCCCAAAGAAGGGTTGCCCAAAGAAGGGAATCTACCTTGCCAATTGAATATTTCTAGTTCTACCATCACAGTTACACAAAAGCTCATGGAAGAACTGAAACTTTTTAGCCTCAAATATAAAATAACATTTGTGACTGTCCTTCACAAAAGAACGGCACCTGCTATAACTGTGGAACAAAATGAAAGTGATCCCAGAGACATAGACATACATGTGCTCCTACTCACACATTGACACGGACATGCAAGCTCAATTAAATGAGCCTTAGTAGCTTTCCTTATTCAACTAGGAATCCTATGTTTTAGTATTTTTCTCAACGCTAATAACATTAAGGAAGTTTATTTCAAGTTAAGCTTATGTTTGTGTTTTCATCAAATCCTAAAAGTATAATCAAGTGGTAGTCTTTGTTCTTGTTATATGTAGTGTCAGGTAGTTTGAGTTAAAAATATCGCCCAATCTAGTAGGTGACCAAAGTGAAATAGTCAGCAGTTCTCATGATGGAGATCAGAAGACCAAAACCTAGAGATCTATCATACCAAATCAAAGGCTGGCATTGAAAGCTTTAGAGCAATGAAAGGATCTCAAACTCCAGTAATTAGAACGATGTTTTAAAGAAACTACAGATTGGTTTGACCCTTTAAGCATAGGCACCACCATAAACTAGAATAACAAAAGGGCACATACTGGAGAAGATTTAACTCGCTGGTAACCCATTGGTAGACCAATTCCTGCATATGGTCGTAGACAACAGATCTACATGGAGGATGTAGATGAAGAGGATGCTTCGTTTGCAAAACCTACGAGAAATGCTGGATAAGGAAGAAATGGTTATGCCGTCGTAGACAACAGATCTCCATGGAGGATTTAAATGAAGAGGATGCTTCCTTTTCAAAACCTACGAGAAATGCTGGATAAGGAAGAAATGTTTATGTATGATGACAAGGATGGTAGCAACTTCAGTTTAAAGGTATATACTTCTTTTTTGGTGGAAAATTGAAAACTGGGGAATCTTAAGATTGGTTTACAGAAGTAAATAAGTTTTTCAAGTATATGGACATCAGAAAAGGGAAAAGGTGAAACTTTTCACATGTACATTGAAAGGTGGACCTTCTACATGGTGGAAATAATACAGTCCAGAAGGTTCCATAAGAGTTGAGCATCAGTCGGAACCTGGTAGGAAATGAAGTGATTTTACTAAAGGATTTTCTTCCTCCTGATTATGAACATATTTTATGCCAGTGATATCAAAGATGTCATTAAGGTTGGAAACCTGTACACGAATATATGGCAGAACCTATGAGACTGACAAAGGAATGATTTGGGGAAGACTAAAAGCCAGCAAGTTGCCAAATATTTGAAGGGCTTAAATCCAGATATCAAAGAGAAAAGGTATTGCGAAATTTATCTAAAGCACAAAGTATTGCTCTAGACTCTAAATTGATGCTGTGGAGAAGAATATGCTGGATTATTTTCACAGGAATTACATGGGGGTTATTATGAAGAACATGCCGTTCTATATATGGTACGCAATAACTGAAGCAATTACAAATCAGAAGGTGATAGAGAAGGAAGGGGAAAAACTATGAATCCTCATACCAAATCAGTTTCTAAGAAGTTTTTCAAGTGCAACCAATTTGGCCATAGATCTAGTAATTGTCGTCTAGAAAAAGCATTTCGTGTGGTACAATAAGAGAAGGACAATCACGTGATTTGTTGTGGTTTTGATGGCGATGACAAGTATGAGGATGATAGTGATGATGCACAGAATTACATGATGAGGCAGATGATGTTATCTCCAAAACAAGAGAATAACAGTCAAAGACATCAATTGTTCCACACTAGGTGCACTATCATTGATTGTTTGTTTGATGCGATTATTGAAAGTGGTAATTGGGAGATATTATTGGGGATGATGTTGGAAAGAGTCTATGTTTAAAGAATGAAAGACATTATAATCCATATTTCATTAGTTAAATTAAGAAAGTAGAGAAGATTCCAGTAATAGAATGATACAAATACAATGTACCTTGTCTATGGGCAAGTCCAAAGATGAGGTATATTTTAATGTAGTGGATATAGATGCTTGTCACTTGTCACTTAACAGACCTGGACAGTTTGATGTAGCAACCAAAGATTATAGATTAGAAATGTCTTCCAAGTTAGATATAGATGGCATGAAGTTTACCTTATTGCTATTACAAGGAGGCTTCAAACAAAAACTTCTAAAGTGGAGAGAAGTAGAAGAAAGTGCATGCTTTTGTTATGAAATAGGTGCTGACATTCAACGAAGATAAAAAACAATAAGAGTATCCAGAAGTAATTAACCTGCTGCTACAAGATGCTCAAATAAAGGACAAACATAAACGAAAGGGAGCTAAATTCAAGAATAAAAAAGCAATATACCAACATCAAAGGATACAAATTTTTGGTAATAAAGAATCACATTATGGTGTTTCAGAAAAAAAGAAAGAATTCTAGTAGACTTATAACAAGCTGCAAACCAAAAGTATGGACCACATCAGATTTTTGGAGATCAACGATAATGCTTATATTGTAGACCTAAGAAATATGATATTTCCGAAATATTAAATGTGGCATATATTAATCTATTTTTATCAGACATATCCTTTGTATCCAAATGTCAAAGACAACAACTCAAGGTCCAAATTTTCTTAAATGAAGGGGAATAACTGGGATGTGTAAAGAATTCTAGTATTTTCCTTATTCAACCAGGAATACGTACTTTTCTTATTTTACTAATTCTTTCCTTTCAATATTTTCTTCATTCAATTAAGCTGTTCTATGTTTCAATTAAGATATTTCTATTTCTTTTGGACGACAACATTAATAACACTACAAATTTTTATCTTAATTTGAGTTTACGCTGTATTCTGAAGTTTCTTTAACAAATCCTAACGTCATTGTTGAGTACCAACCTTTATTTTCATGATTATACGCTGCACTATTCACAACCATTTAGAGGACAGTATTACAATCAATTAAATATATCCCCTGAAAAAGGTTGATTGCTCTTGAACATTTTTTTTACGTCTCCAAAAACCACTATTTACTGTTCAAAGTATAGCAAGCAGTAAGGTCCTGGGTCATTAGTTAAGTCAACTTACAGTGCCTAACTCGCTGCAATGTACACAATCTAGTTAACTCATGAAGCATCTAAATATACTGGTTCGATGTCTCTGGGAAATGGTGAATGAGCTATTAGGTTTCAATACTTACATCAAAATATAGTTGGCTGGTCCTTCAGAAGATTTGGCTACCCACTAACAACAATCACTACAGATGTGGTAAGGTAATGCCCTCCCAAAGAACATTTTGTGATCAGATATCAACTTACCCCAAGCATTTTTTGTGGATCATCAATAGCCTTCTTTGCAGCCTCTGCTGTTCTGTATGTAACAAATCCAAACCCACTGCACAATTGAAGGGGGAAATAAAATGACTTAATTGACAAACAGTGGCATAACTAAGAACCAGATTAACATCCTACAAATGAAATTTCATCCTCAATGTACTCATACAGGCACAGATGCAACAAGACAAAAAGTACAATACCGGGATTCATTAGTATCTTTGTCATAAGCAACTGAACCTTCTTCGATCTCGCCATGCCTAGAGAAGTAGTTAAGCAGCAACTCACTTGTAATTTCTGGTGCCAAACCCCCTATGTAGAGTTTCCTGTGGGATAGATCAGATGTAGCATTTGCCCCCGTCAACCCTTCACAAGCTAAATTACAAACAGCCATCCGCCCCTGGAATAATATCATTTATAAGGACGATCAATAATAAGATTATAGATAGGAGGCTATTCACAAATGTCTAGAAGTTATACAATTAGTCTAGCAAGCAACAAGTGCCTGGCTACCATTACAAACATTATATGAACAGGAATCACAAATAAAAGTGAAGGCCGCCATTCTTCCATACCATTATGCAAGTTATTAATTAGTGACCAGAAAATTCAAACCAAAAACCTTGTAGATGATTAATGGTGACCAGACAGTATCCAGGGAAAAGCAATTGCCCTAATTAATTAACCAAGAATGCTACCACATAGATACCGCATGCCAATGTGTAATTGTGTGCGCATGAGAGAGAGAGAGAGAGAGAGAGAGAGATTAAAGGATCATCTCATTTATCATAGATGAGGCCTTGTAGTATGTCTATAAACAGTCATTTGCCTGGTGACAAGAACTGTATCTCATATTAGGGTTGACGGTGTAACTTATACGGAGCCGGATCAATTTGAAATGCATCCATGTATTTTTGGGACACCTTGGTCAACGATTGTTATCATAAAGCTGTCCATCAAATCATACAGCATTCATCCTCCAACAAGTCTCTTTCTTAACGTCTTATCTATTACTCCAAGTATCCTACGACACACAAAGCATGCTGCAACATGCTCAAGCAGATATAAGTAATATCACCTAATGCATAACATTAAGTTGGTGAAAAAATTCAATAAAATCCAAATAAAATAATCATGTATATTAATTTAACAAATAAAATGCTTACATCAATCATCTTGCTTGGAGCCACAAGTGCTTTATGTGCTGATTCCATATGTTTGTAAGTAATGAAACCATAGCCACGTGATTTTCCGGATGCTTTATCATAAATAACAGCACCTTCTTCTATTTCACCATGTACTTGAAATGCCTGAAGGAAAAAAATATAATTGATCAAACTGTTTAGGATCTTAGAAGACATGGTAATAAATTAAAGCAAAAAGTAAGTGGGTTTTTTCACGAAAAATTGTGGTCAAATTTTGTGTGATATAGATAATCATTGCCATGGCACACAAAAGCACACACAACAATCAGCAATGCACTCACAGCACACAATGTTTCTGACGTAGTATTCCAGGCCAAGCCACGAACAAAAAGCTTTCGATGGACTGGATCTGCTCTGGCCAGAGTTTTAATTTCTTCAGCAATTGAAGGATATTGGGACCCTCTTTATACCTCAACATGCAAACAAACACACACATACAGCGTCAATCACACAGATATACAGTTGAAGCAGCAGTTTTACATGCCATCATTCACCAGGAACAAGGAAAACATTCTATACGGAAATGGTTAACTTTTAATTGGTGAAATAGATACACAGAAAAGAAACACCCCATACCTCGCCCATCCCTCTTCCAAGACATCTCAGAGAAGAGGGGGGGAAAAACGAAAGAAAGAAAGAAAGAAAGAGAGAGCTTAAAAGAAAAGTAATGATCCAAAGTTAAGACAGCATTATAATTTTCAGTCATAAGGGAAGTGTTCGTACCAATATAAAAAATATAACTTGAAAACACTAACTTTCACTGAAATGCAAGAGGGTACAAAAGGACACAGAGTCGAAGCTTAAATTTTAAATCAGACCAATAACGTGGTGCTTTGTTTCTATCCCAGCAGCCTTTTAACGGGTATAATACAAAATCGCAATTATACTCGTCATCACTGCAAAATCAAATCTTTCACTTGGATTTATATTGTTAATCAATTCCAGTTCTTATAATTTGAATTCAAGGTCTAAATACTATCAACGCCACAAAACAAAAATATCAAACAACGAATGTTATGCGAATTGCGAAAACTAGAAAAAGAAAGGGCCAAAGGGGTAAGAAACGAAAGGAAATAATTATGATAAAGAAAAGAATTAGAGAAAGATAAAGATCGACGCACAGTCTAGAGAGAAGATCGATAAGCAGAGATTTGCTGAGAGGGTCAAGAAGAGAGCGAAGGTTTTCAGCTGCTGTAGATGAAATATCACCGCCGTTATTTAAGTCATCCATCTTCCTCTTCTTCATGTCCTCCATGGACAACCAAGTTCGCCGGCTAATCGAGAGGAGGGTTTGTCTTTTGAACTAAGTAATCTGATTATTTCGTGTCCGTATACCGTGTAAACGTGACACGAGTAACAAATCAACTCCTAGGAGATGAACAAGTTTGACAGGTGCACTGGTATTTATAGTCTCCTATTTCATACATGTTCAACAGAAAGAAAGTACTGTTATTCGTGAGTTATAATTTGTGGCATTCTATGGTTCCCATAGTTAGCTAATTTGTGAATTTACTCAAAAGTTAATTTTGAATTCAGGACTCCTTTTAGTATTAGAAATACTTGTTTTACAATACACTATTTTCATATATCTCTAACGTCTTAAAAATTCCAATTAAAGAAAAGCTCATCATTATTCATATATCTTTAATAAATTTATGAATTTGATACAACTCGTATCTTCTCAAATAATTACTAAATTTGATTTTAATATTTTCATTTTTATATAAAATGTCAAAGAATTGAGTCCGGAGCAAGCTATCGGCCATGGACTAACCTGCCCATCGTTTACCTCGATCAGTTCGAACAATTTTGACCAGTGGTTCGGTCAACTAAAGTTGACACTCTTAAGTCTATATTTGATTTATATATTTATTTATAATTAAAACTATTTAAATTTATCTTTTCAATGTAAAATTAAAAATTCTCTTTCAATTTTTAGTTCACTCTGACAAAACATTTTAATTATTTATTTCAATTGGTTACTATCTCATATAAATCAATCAAAAGAGAATTATAATTAGAACGATAAGAATTCCATGAGAAATACATAATAAACAGTAGCAACAAAGATAATATTGTGAGTAATATATAATAAGCAAGAACAACAAAATTATACTATCAACAAGTATTATGTAATGATTCATTTAGCAAACAACAATAATAAAAATTACACCTATCCTATATGTAATAAACACAAGAAACCACAGCAACTTTATATCAAGATTTTACAACAATATGTCTTGTTAATAAAATTGACACTGTTTATCTTATGATCTATTATTTCGATCAATTAATTTTAAAATTAATATTAAAAAGAAAAAGATAATTCATACTAATTAAACAAAGTCTAGCCACGCCCTAATATATCCTGCGCGAGTATGCTGCGAAACCCTTTCGGAGGTTCCATAACTTCTACGTATGTGAGGTCATTGCTCCAACACAAACTTGCCAGCTACTTTGCTCCAGCATCCTCTTACATTGCATAATCAGATAGAAATGTGGGTGGTGCCGAGGAGGATTACTTATTAATTTGAGAGCCACCACCTCAAAGTCCAACCTAATGATACTCTCCTTTAACCTACCTTCCAGAGTTTGGACTTTTTATTTAAGATTAGCGTGTCTTACTCTATTTAACGTTAAAACGACGCCATTTGTGTTTAAAATTTGATAGACACGTCCAACTTCTTCATGTACAAGCCGTTTTAAAGCGAAGATATAGCCACACTTCTGTTTAACTATTTAACTTCTACTGATAATGAAATTTAATAATAATAATGTATATAATAAATTATTTATTTATTTATTTTTCATTTACGTACATAATTAATTATTTGTCTTTATTTTAAAAGTGCCTTAATTTTTGTTTGTTTGTTTAATTCTTTTTATCTTGATGATGAATATAAACATATATTTTTATTCTTATTATTATTAAGAACAACATTAATAATAAGAAGGAATTTAATAATATTATTTAATATAATAAATAATAATAAAAATAATAGTAAGTAGAAATTTTATAATTATTATAATTTAAAACAATTAAATTAATAAGAATAATTAAAGAAACACAATAATAATTGTTAATAATATAATTTATAATAATAATAAGGAATATAAAATTAGCAAAAATAAAAATAATTCTTAAAATAATTTATAAAATAACAAATTATAAGAAATTTAATAATAATAATAATTGTTAACGGATGTGAAGAAGAAGAAAAAAGGGAGGAGTAGGTAAAGTCGAGATCGCGACTCTGGCGAACCATCGCGTGCGTTGCGATCACGATTTCACCGCTTTTTTCATTTTTAAGTATTATTATTATAATTAGTAGTATTATTATTGTTAAATTTCTTTTTATTATTAAGTGTATTTATTTTGATTATTATGATTATATTCCTTATCATTATTTAATTATTTAATTTAATTTATTTCTATTAATCTTATAAAATCCTTATTATGCTTAATTTTCTCCTTATTATTTTTAAATTTATAATTCTTAATTATTTAATTAATGTTATTATTATGATTAGTTTTGTACTTCAGTATAT
>JANIJH010000004.1:52187518-52207155 GCA_024520975.1 Erythroxylum areolatum | reverse complement strand
AAGTTCATCTTGTTTTAGGTTTGAATTGTTGAAGATGGTTGAAAGAATTTATGGTTGCATTTAGTAGAGTTAGTGTTGGGGAATATGTTGATCAAGGTTTATGGGTTCTGCTTCAGGGGTTTTCGCCGTAACGTAATTAACCTACAATTTTTTTATTTTTGTTGGCGTGGTGAGTTCGCCGCGGCGAGACCAAATGGTTGCTGTGGCAAAAATACAATTGCAGGTTCGTCGTAGTGAAAGTTAAATCGTACATCGCGGTGTAAAATTCCCGAAAGGTCCAGGAGATTTTCTGGTATATGTTCGCCGCGGCGAACTGTGACGCCCACCTTTGCTTTCGAAGGTTTCTCTTCTAAAATTTTCAACCTCTAAGCCTTTCTCCAAGCTCAAGCTATATGATCCCAATTCCGATGTTGGGATCCAACAACTTATCATTAACCTACAATTAATAGTTGCTAGGAGAGGTTTGAGAATAATAAATCAATGAAGTATATTCAACTGGGTGTAGGTTGAGATTAAACTAAAGAATGGGAATCCCATCAAGTTCATCATTTTCAAATGCTTTTTTTAATTTGTTTTTTTAGTTTCGTTTCATTTTATTTTATTATTCGATACCCCCTCCCCCCAAAAGCCTAAACATTAATTAATTTTAGTTCAAAAGCTTTACACACACTCTTTGTGGGATCGATATAGACTCACCACTGTTATAGTTATAGGTCTAGTTTATTTTGCGTAGCGTTACAACATGCTATTGTCAAGGTAAAATATATTCATCCCTTACTAATCCGAGCCTTAGTACTTGCCTTTGGAGGTCAAATAAAAAAATATAATCCTAGGATTGCGATATAGGTTGCAACCTTGGGTCGTTTCACTTAATCGGAACCTAATGGAATAGACCTAAGCTAGCCTATATGTCACGAAATGCAAACTAAATTGGTAAGAAAAAGGGGGTTTTGGTCTTTGGAAATCTTTACTAAATTAAAAAGGAACTATAAGAAAATGTCTCAAAAAGTATTTTTGGATTTTTGGGAATGCAAAAACGGGAAGATAAAAACAATGATCAAATGATAATAATATCCTTTTGAAAATGAGCTTTGGTCATCATAGTTTGAAATCAATTTTCAGTGGAAGAGGAAATCACTAAGTTTCAAATGGGTAAACCTTAAAGAACTCTTTAAGTCTAAGGTCTTAATCAATGAACTCCATTTCTTAAGAACTTGTTAAATGCCCTTAGTGTGTGTATTGGTTAAGTCAATGCAATAAGTCATTTTAGGATCCCAAATCAACTCAATATCAAACACAACTATGCAAGATAAAAGAGATTAAAAAAGATCACAAATAGACATATATGAGACTTCATATAATTAAGCTCAAAGTTCTACATTAACAAATCCCACAACATAATGAATATCCAACACTTAATTAAACGCTAATCAAGAATGTTTAACTACAAATCACAAATCCTAAACCTAGGAGTTTGTAAATCACAGCCAAACAGGGATTAAACTACTCCCCTTTTAAGCCCGTTGAACTCAAGCCATCGCTACATCTTCAAAAGGATCGGGATGTGTAGCCAAGCATAGCTCCAAGAGACTTCACCACCGAGAACCCACTGGAGATACCAATGGTAGGAACTGCCGGTGGAAAAATGGAATAAAACTGGTGCAAAAGAGAGAATAAAGGTGTAGAAATGAGAGAAAAAATGATGGAGAGAGTCTGAGTGTATGTGTTGGCTACTACTGTCAGCTCCCGTTGTAACTTAACCTAAAATAGGTAATTTTTACAAATCGGGTTGATGGATTGGGTTGTACAGTAGGTAATTTTTTTGAAAATGGTCTTGGTCAATGCCAGTTCGAAGGTTTCGCTGTGGCGAGGAGATGCGTCGTCGTGGCAAACTTTTCCTGAAAGGTTTTTATTACTCAGCTTCAAGTTTCGCCGCGGTGCGAACACATCTCTTCGTCGCGGCGAACTTCTCCTGAAGAGTTTCTACGTGAATTCTTCACACTTCGCTGCGGTGAAACATCAATGTCGTCGCGTCGAACTTTCCTGTTGTGCTGACTTTTGACTTGTTGGCTTATCATCTTTAGCCTTCATTCCTTGGCTCTACTTCTTGAGTCTCCTACAATAAATAAATGGTAGTTTGCAATATCAATTGTTTTAGAAAATTAATTTAGTGTAATTACTCATTATTTGTGACAATTTTACTCTCAAACTACAGAAAGTAAAGGCAAGCACTCAAGAGTCAAATTAAGCGTAAAATCTGAAAATAAAAGCCAAGAAATGTAATAAAGCCACAAAAATGTCACCAATTTATATAAGAAACTTGGGGTCAATCAAATTTCCCCACACTTGGACCTTTGTACTCCTAGACAAAGTTTATAAAAGTCAAGGAGACATAAGTGCAAAAGAAAATTCCGTACATGTTTAAAAATGAGAGCAGAAAAGTAGTCAAGTCACTTCCTCAGAAAGCAGATTGAAAGAATGCAAAGAAAATAAACACTATAAGCATTTAATCCAAGAGATTGGGCAAAAGAGATTTCTCTCAAAGTAATGTGATTAATCTCTCAACTCACTTGTCTTGGGATATTTCACTCTACAATCTGCTTAGTTCATTCCCTTCCATAAGCTTGTGATAATTCTACTACTCCACCACAAGAACTATAATTTCGAAAATCAAGAGGATTTTTCTAGGTTGTAATGTACGGAAAGCTAAATGAAATGGATTAAAAGGAAGAAGGAAAAATAATGAGTACATGCACCCCAATTACTTATCTCATGAAACAAACTCCAACTATAAGTAAGAAAACATTTACAAAAAAAAAACATAATTTATCACATTTTTATTACTTTTCTCATTTGAGAAAATTTTCTACTTTTTGTTTCTTTGTTTTTTTTCACGTTTTTGGAATTTTTGAAACTCTTTCTCTTTCTTTTCTTTTGTGTAAAACCCTTTCTCTTTTCTCTTTTCTCTTTTTTTTTAATCAACTTAAGCTTGAGATGAGATACTCATAATAATTGTGAAATATGCATGCACTCAAAAGAAGGCTCAAAGGGGCTAACAAAGGTTAAGTGTTTGGGTAATTAGGGTTTGGAAAGAAATGTCTCTATCATATTAACAAAATTTTAGTTCATCAAGTTTTGATCAAGAATTAAAACAAGTTCTAGAGAGATATGAAATTAAGCAGATACACACAAAATTGAAAGAATTCAATCCCAAATATCCTTTCAACAAGGGTAGTATCTCAATTAAGCAATCTCAAGATTTAAAAACACATAATGCTACTTCCTTAGCGTACCCTTACTTGCTTTTCGCTAAAACATCGAAAATGAAATTAACCGAAATCAACAATCATTTAAAAACATAGATGGTGTTTTTAAAAATACAAGGACCACTTTGAAATTTATAAAATCTTCAAGATACAAGAGTAAAAAGAATCTAATTAGGAAGAATTATTGAAATGATAAAGTTTTAAAATAGTTTCTTGAAGGAGGATAGCGTTGCTGTGGCGAAACATCAATTTCGCAATGTCACCGTGGTGAAAAATGATAGAAACACTTAAAATAAGTGATTTTCCTCAATTACCAAGTTTAAAAATTTGCATATTATGCACAGTTGACTTGCACAAGTGGTTAAATGGCCAACAATGATGCATAAACAAGAATTGCAAATTAGAACAACCTCCCCCACACTTAAACATCATATTGTCCTCAATGTGAAGAATAATTAAAACAATTATGCATGGAAAGGGAAGTCTAAAGCTAATGAAGAACAACATATTGGAAAAAGTTCACAGAGAATTATATAAATAACCGGCCATTAAGTTTGTATATAACAAAATATAACTGAGTATTTGACAAACTGAAAACTAAAACAAAATGAAGGAAAACACAAGAACAAGTAACTCGAGCTACTTCATAGTATGATCATACCCAGCGCCAGAGGGACCTGCTCCTGATGTGTCAACGCTACTCAGGGGGTCATCTTTGTCAGATGGCAGCTGGAAGTGAAGGTGCTTGGCGAGCAATGGATCCATCTGTCGGTGATACCACCTATCTCTATCCTGCCTGGCTATCTTTTGAAGGAGGGTGTCCTGGAGAGTAGCAAGATCTGCATAGAGGCCATTGACTCGATCAATGAGGGTCTGTAAGGTCATGGGCCCAAGAGTGGCTTGAGCTAGAGGATCATCCTCATCTGGTACCGCAGCTGTAGAGGTTGTACCAACATCAGGAATTTGGGAGGAGGGTTGGGGTGGGTGGTTGGTGGGTTGTTTGAGGCGGGTGTACCTAAATAGAGGGACTGGGTCGAAATAGCTATCATTATTGAATTCAGAGACATTGTGGGCCCGAAATATGTCTGTGATGAGAGGGGAGAAGGTAATGGCATTGGTGAATTTTGCGGTGGTGATAGAGTCATGTAGAGCAGAGGCAATGACATTAGCTATGTCGACTGGGCGACCAGTCATGAGAAGGTAAATGTGGAGGGCTTGTTGTTTTGTGACATAGGCGAGATGGGTGATCGGAATGATGTTGTCACAAACAAGGTATAGCCAAGGAAGAGCTTTGGGTTAGAGTTCAGACCATTTAAGGTAAAACTGGTAGTACCTCGGTTGATGTCATTCAACGCCCTCTTGATAGAGGGTGTGAATTACATCATCCGAGGGGTAATTGTAGATGAGTTGGTCGTAATGGCAATGGAGAATAGGACGAAGGTTATAATGGTGGTGAATGCTGGTTGTGGTGAATGCATTGAGGGCTTTGACACTACAGAAATTAAGTTCCATGTTATTATGGAATCGGGCATAGGTATAGAAATGGTGAATGAATTTATCGTTACCTTAGTCCCAGGATTGGACTAATCCCGTAAGTTGAGAGTTTACTAATTGTTGGACAAAAGGATTGTCGGGTGGAGTTAAAGGGAAAGGGCACTCTTTAATGAATGGCCTAGTGTCTACTTTTTCGGCGAGTTCTACAAAAGTGAAACCATTACTATCCAAAGAACTGGAGTCACTAGGTGAACTAGAAGGGTTAGTGGGGGTAGTACGGGTTGGAATTTTAACAGGAGGCATTGTTCTGCAAAATCCATATGGAAATAAAATATAAACAAGGATTAAAACAACTATCCTAAAGAAAATGAAACTAAAATGGGAAATGGAAAAAAAGAACTAAATAATAAACTTAAGCTACCCTAAACAATACATAAACTAAGAAGAAATAAGGAAAAGAGTGGAAAAATTACAAAAATGGAGGAGAAAGTCATTTGAAAAGTCCGAGAAGGTGGATTGTTGGGGAGCGTCGTGGCGAACTAGAGGAGAAGAGATGGAGAGGAAGGGGGTGGGGTCGGGCTTTATATAGGTTTTAGAAGGAAAATTACAAAAAGGATAGACGGAAGACGAAGGGTTAAGAGAAAATATGGGTGGAAGGGTAATTTCACCTCATTAATTTAGCACAGATTGAACTTTGACTGCGGCAAACTAACCCTAGTCGTGAAATATAGCAAAATAGCAATGTTTCACCGTGGCAATATGAACTCATGCCGCAGCGAAATTAACCCAAAAGGAAAATAAATAAATAAGGTTTGTTCACCGCGACGACACAAACTTCACGCCACGACGAAGGTTGTCCGAAGTTGTTCACCGCGATGACAGAATTAATTCACACCACAGTGAATTTACCTGAGAGATTTGTAAGAAAATTTCAAAAGTTTGCTGCGGCGACAAAGACTTCATACTGCGACAAAAGTTACCCGAAAGCAAAACAAAAAAAGACAGAAATGAAAAACCTTACTTCTAAAGGCTCAAGTGGATACTCATCTCACTTAGAATTCATATACAAAGTCTTTAGGCATAAGAAAATAATGAGCAACCCAATCAATTACATCAAATTCCTCAAACATGGAAGACGTATCATGAATCAAGCCGAAAACACAGCGAACATAAAAGGGAGAGGAATTATTGAATTGAAACTGCATAAACTGAAAACTAAACCTAGGTTCTCCTGAAATGGTTTCTCCCCCACACTTAATCAACATACTAATGCATCCACAATTTCATATTCATTCACAGAGCAAAAGTAAGTAGGAAGTGAAGGAGGAGAAACGACCTGATGATTATGGAGGATGTTGATTCTTGTGATAGAGCTTTAATAAATGGCCATTCACTTCGAGTTGTGCTCCGGTCTCTTCATATAAAAGCTCTACCATGCCAAAATTATGCACCTTGGTGACTAAGTACGGCCCATCCTATCGAGTGTTGAACTTTCCATGCTTAAAGGTGAACTGGGCCTTGAATAAAAGAACATTGTCTACTTCCTTGAAACTCTTCCTCTAAAGAATCTTGTCGTGCATCAACTTTGTTTTCTTCTTGTAGAGGCGCGAATTTTTGTATGCCTCTAGCCTTAACTCCTCTAATTCTTGCAATTGCAGCTTTTGCTCCATATCAGAAGATTCCAAGTCTATGTTGCACCGCTTGATTGCTCAATATGCTTTATGCTCCAACTCCACCGACAAATGACAAGCCTTGTCATAGATTAAACTATACGGGGAAATTCCTATTGGAGATTTGTAGGCGGTTTGATAGGCCCATAATGCTTCTTCTAGACATACGCTCCAATCCTTCTTTGATGGCTTCACCATCTTCTCCAAGATGTGCTTCACTTCTCCATTCGATATTTCACCTTGACCATTGGTTTGTGGGTGGTATATAGTGAAAACTTTATGAGTGACTCCAAATTTGGAAAATAGGTTATTAATGACTCTATTGCAAAAGTGTGTCCCTCTATCACTAACCACAGCCTTAGGAATCCCAAACTGATAAAAAATGTTCGACTTAAGAAATTTAGAAACTGCTTGTGCATCATCTTTTCTAATTGGCACAGCCTCTATCCATTTTGATACATAGTCGACCACTAAAAGGATATACACAAAGGAAAAAGATGGGGGAAAGGGACTCATAAAATCAATCCCCCATACATCAAAGATTTCGTAAAACAATAAAGGTTGTTGAGGCATTTCATGCCGTTTACCTAACCCTCCAAAATGTTGACATTTGTCAAATGACTGAAAAAAGGCAAATGAATGTCGAAAGAGGGTAGGTCAATAAAAACTGGAAACTAGAATTTTCCTAGATGTTCTCCTTGCACTAAAATGCCCCCACAAACCATTGAATGGCAAGTTGAAATTATAGCCCTGAATTCCTCATTAGGCACGCATTTTCTGATGACCTAGTCACTGTACATTCTCCATAGATGAGGCGCATCCCAAATGTAATGCCTAGTTTCGCTCTATAGCTTTTGGGCCTATGGCTTAGACATAAAATGTGGAGTTAGTCTAGTCATAAGATAATTAACTATATGTGCATACCAGGGTTCTTTGAAAACTAAAACACATTAAACCGAATCAGGAAAAGAATTGCAAGTTAGCATTGAAGAGTCCACTCCCTGTGTATCATCTGGTAGCCTACTCAAGTGGTAAGCTACATGGTTTGCCACCCCAGTTCGATCCTTTATCTCAATATCAAATTCTTGGAGAAGCAATGCCCACTTTATCAATCTTGGCTTCGATTGTGGTTTCCTAATGAGATATCGAACAGCTGCATGATCAATAAAAATGGTCACATGGGAGTTTAACAAATATGGCCTAAATTTTTTCAAAGCAAAACTACTACAAATAGCTCTCTCTCAGTTGTTGTATAGTTGATTTGAGCTGGATCTAGTGTTTTTGAGGCATATGTGATAACTTCTGCTAGTTTTTCCTCCCGTTGACCCAACATAACTCCTATAACAAAATTAGAGGCATCACATGAAAGCTCAAAATCCATAATTCAATCAGGAGCAACTAAAATGGGAGGAGAAATGAGTTTTGATTTCAATTTATCAAAGGCATTTATGCAAGAATCATCAAACTCAAAATTTGCATCTTTTTGTAAAAGCTTAGAAAGAGGTAATGCAATTTTGCTAAATTCCTTTATGAACTATCTATAAAATCCTGCGTGACCTAAAAATGATTTGATATCCCTAACACAAGCAGGATTAGGCAAGGAAGATATAACCTCAATCTTAGCTTTATCGACTTTAACCCCTTTGCTAGAAAGAAAATAACCTAGCATTATACCCTTATTGGCTATGAAGTGACATTTTTCAAAATTCAAAATCAAATTCTTTTCATTGCACCTCTTTAAAACTTTTGCAAGACTAGATAGACAAGCATAAAAAGAATCACCATACAATGTAAAATCATCCATAAAAACCTCCATTCATTCTTCTAAAAATTAACAAAAAATAGCCATCACACAACGCTGGAAAGTTCCTAGGGCATTACATAAATCAAAAGGCATCCTTCGATATGCAAAGGTATCAAAAGGGCATGTAAAGGTGGTTTTATCTTGGTCCTTTGGTGTAATAGGGACTTGGAAATATCTAGAGAAACCATCTAAAAAACAGTAATGTGATTTGCCTATAAGTCTTTTAAGCATCTGATCAATGAAAGGTAGAGGGAAATGATCTTTTCATGTGGTGTCATTTAATCATCTATAATCTATGCACACGTGCCATGAATTCTGCACCCTAGTGGGAATAAGCTCGTCTCTATCATTTTTGATCATAGTTATCCCACTCTTTTTCGGCACTATATGTATTGGACTGACCCACTCACTATCAGAAATGGGATATATGATATCAACACTCAACAATTTTGTGATTTCTTTCTTAACCACATCTAAGATAAGTGGATTCAGTCTCCTTTAGGGCTACCTCACAGACTTTGAATCCTCACTTAGTAATATCCTATGTGTGCAAATAGCTAGGCAAATTCTAGGTATATCCACTAAAGTCCACCCTATAGCCCTCTTATGTTCTTATGTGCTTTCAAAACAGCAAGGAGTCTCTCTTCCTCATTATGAGACAAGGTATTGGCAATTATAACAGGTAACCGCTCATTAGACTCAAGCAAGGCGTACTTCAAATTAGGGGTAGGGGTTTCAACTTTAGTGTAGGAGGTTGCACAATAGAAGGAATTAATTTATGTAATTCAAGAGAGGAAAGATTGCTCCCTTTTCCTTCGGATGTTAAATCCATCTCAGGTTGATCTATGGTGGCAACTGCTTGGGCCAACTCCTTTTGTCTCCTTTTAATCAGACACTTTTGTTGAGGTACAATACTTGCAGCTGTGCCCTCATCGATGTCAATTTTTGTGATACTGAAATTGCCTGAAAAGTCAACAGAAAACCTTTCCTGAAGGGGATTATCACTTACAACAGGAGATGTTAAAATTTTACATGAGTTCAAAAAAATCAAGTGAAAGCAGCTCAGAATTAAAAGAATCCTCTTTGAATTCAAAATCGGAGCAAGTTTCATCAACAGCAACATCAACCATATTTATTCCCAAAAGCGAATAATCCTCATTTGGATGTTTTATGGCTTCATACATGTTAAAGCTTACTTGTTGATCTCCTACCTCCATAGTGATTGTATCTTCTTTCATGCTAATCATAATACTAGCAGTCTTTAAGAAGGGTCTGCCGAGAATCAATGTAGTGTCCTGAACAACTTTAGAAGACATGTCAAATACATAGAAATCAGCTGGAAAAACCAAACCCTTTACTTGGACCAAGATGTCTTCTATGATCCCCACAGGATGCCTAAGAGACCTATCAGCCAATTGCAACACTACAGATGTAGGCTTTAGACTCTTAACTCCTAATGATGTGTAGACCGACTTTGGCATCATATTGATTGTTTCCCCTAGATATAGCAAGGCTCCTCCTATGGTAACTTTTCCTATTATGCACAGAATGGTGAAAGATCTAAGGTCTTGGCACGTAATAAGTATTTGGGGCTTGAAAAGTGTAGACACGTTTGAGCTAACTTGTACTCTCTCATTATGTCTAAACTTTCTTTTGTTAGTGCACAATTCTTTAAGATATTTAGCGTAAACAGGAACCCTTTTCACTAGATCAAGTAAAGGGATGTTGACTTCTACTTTCCCAAACAAGTCAATGACATCTTTTTCATGTTTACAATTAGTCATCGTTTTGCTAAGCAAATATGAATTAGGAAAAGGAAGGTCTTTTATACTTACCTCTTTGTTGGTTGCTTCTTGGACTCCTTGCTTGCTTGATTCCTGGGTGTTCTCTGAATTTGCTTCCTTGCACCTCGAATGTTTTAACTCCTTATCAGCCAAAAGTTCTCTTTCCTTTAAACTTTTGGACTTCTTAACTCTCTTAGTTGATGAAGACAATTATCTACTCTCATTCGCCTCTTCATCTTCTCCCTCATCTTGATTCCTGAACCTCACTTATTTCCCACTTCGGACAGCGATGGCATTCAAACTTTTGGGGTTCATAACGGTATTAGAGGGGATAGCTCCATTGCTTCTTGCTTGATTCTCACTCATATTGTTGGACAACTAGGTGATGTAAGAATTGATGTTCTCAGCTTTCATCTCCTATTGCTCCATTCTCTTTTCCAAAGCATTAAATCAAGCAGGGGTTTTAGAGGAATCCTGTTGAATGAGAGAGGCTATTGCATTGAACTGGTTGTTGTTCGAAGTCCTTTACTCCTTAATCAACACCATCATATTATGCAGAAGTTGATTGATGTCCTCTTTTAGTGGAACAGTCAGAGCTTGTTGTTGGTTATGGAACTGTTTTGTAGATGTACCAGCTCCTCCACCTTATTGAAATCTATTCGATCCTCTTCCTTCCTCATTCCTCCAACTGAGCTTAGGATTTGCCTTCCATCCCTTATTATAAGTGTTTAAATAGGGGTCCCATTTCTGATTGGGTTGACCCTGGTATACAGTGGACACCTCTTCATATTGACCGGGGAAGACACTGGATATGTGCATTATTGACCCACAAGTATCACAATTGGGTGCAGTAAGATCCATAGAAGGTGTCGGGCGATGCACATTCATGTTCTCCAGTTCTGCAGTGTTAAAGGACAACTGTGAGGTCACTTTGCTCTTCAAAGAGTCAACCTTAGACTCCAAATTCTCCATTCTCCTAGATTGGGCTATCGAGGCTCCCAACTCATGTACTCCTCTAGTTTCCCTAACACTATACTGTTGATGATTCAAGGCCATCTTCTTGATCAAATCCCATGCCTCCGAATCTGTAAGATCAGTCAAGGAACCTCCCGATGTCCCATCCAGCACATCTTTATCTTGACCTTTAGTCCATCATAGAAATACTGTACTAGTTGTTCATCAGGTATCTGGTGGTGAGGGCATCTAGATAACAAGTCTTGGAAGTGGTTCTAATAGTCATAGAGTGACTCGTCGTAATCTTGTCATGCTGAATAGATCTCCTTCCTCATTGATGATGTTTTAGAGGCCAGGAAATATTTCTCCAAGAATGCCTTTCGCAGATTGGCCCAACTATGATACGCATTTGCCACATGTCTCGGAAGGCTCATATGCCACTCCCGTGCTTTTCCCTCAAAGGATAGGTGAAAAACCTTCCATAATACTTAATCAAGTGAAGCTCCCACAGGTTTCATGCTTTGACAAATCATTGACAACGACTGCAAATGGATGTAAGGATCTTCTCCTGTCAAGCCATGAAATTTAGGAAGCGAGTTAATGAGCAATCCTTTAACCTTAAAATTCACATCAAAATTAGGACAAGCAATAGTAAATGGGTCATAGTTCACATCAGAGGTAGTTGCTTTCTTAATGGTCCTTCTTCGTTGATTTTCATTATTCTAAACAACTCGCTCCTGCTCCCTATTACCTCCACTATCACCATTTCTAGGTTGATTAGCATTAAGGTTAGGATTTTACAGAAAAGCTGGGTTCTCAACCATGATCACTCCTTTTATCGAATCGCTCTCACTACTTAGCTGACTAGGCTCTTCTTCTACAACTACCCGACTTCTCTCTTTTTCTCTCCTCTCCTCTTTAATCTTTCTCAAATGTCTCTCAATTTTGAGGTAGAAAGGCAAAAGTTTAGCTCTCCGAGGTATGCACGGAACAATAAAATGAAAATAAAAAGTAACAAAAAATTAATTGCAAGCACTTAAAATCAAACAAAAAGGTGAGAAGTGGTGGATGCAAGTATGTAGATGTATGTAAGTATGTGTTAGAGAAAAATATGCAAGTAAAATGTGTATGTATCAAAAGGAAATCAAAGAAATGTTCAAAACTATGCGGGTGCAAAAATGCTAAGTATGAAAAGTGTAAAAAATTCGGTATCCTGTTTGTTTGTGTTTTCAAAATTTTATGCTAAGTAAAGAAAATAAAATCCTATACTATTGACAAGTATGAAACTAAACTATCTAAAATGCAATCTAAACCAACATTCCTAACCTCACTTAGAAGCAAAAATGAAAAAAGCTAACCTAGAAAAACAATCGCTTGGTCCCTCGGCAACGATGTCATTTTGATCCGAGCTTTAGTACTTACCCTTGGAGGTCAAATAAAAAACATAATCCAAGGATTGCAATATAGGTTGCAAACTTGAGTCGTTTCACTTAATCGGAACCTAATGGAATGGACCTAAGCTAGCCTATATGTCACGAAATGCAAACTAAATTGGTAAGAAAAAGGGGGGTTTTGGTCTTTGGAAATCTTTACTAAATTAAAAAGGAACTATAAGGAAAATGTGTCAAAAAATATTTTTGGAATTTTGGGAATGAAAAAATGGGAAGATAAAAACAATGATCAAATAATGATAATATCCTTTTGAAAATGAGCTTTGGCCGTCAAAGTTCGAAATCAATTTTCAGTGGAGAGGAAATCACTAAGTTTTAAATGGGTAAACCTTAAAAAACTCTTTAAGTCTAAGGTCTTAATCAATGAACTCCATTTCTTAAGACCTTGTTAAATGCCCTTAGTGTGTGTAGTAGTTAAGTCAATGCAATAAGTCATTTTGGGATCTCAAATCAACTCAATATCAAATATAACTATGCAAGATAAAAGAGATTAAAAAAGATCACAAATAGACATATATGAAACTTCATATATTTAAGCTCAAAGTTCTACATTACCAAATCCCATAACACAATGAATATCCAACGCTTGATTAAACTCTAATCAAGAATGTTTAACTACAAATCACTAATCCTAAACCTAAGAGTTTGTAAATCACAGTTAAACATGGATTAAACTACTCCCCTTTTAAGCCCGTTGAACTCAAGCCATCATTGAATCTTTAAAAGGATCGGTATGTCTAGCCAAGCATAGCTCCAAGAGACTTCACCATCGAGAACCCACTGGAGATACCTATGGTAGCAACCGCCGGTGGAAAAGTGGAAGAAAAATGGTGCAGAGGAGAGAATGAAGGTGCAAAAATGAGAGAAAAAATGATGGAGAGAGTCTGAGTGTATGTGTTGCGTACTGCTGTCAGCTCCCATTGTAACTTAACCTAAAATAGGTCATTTTTACAAATTAGGTTGATGGATCAGGTTGTATAGTGGGTAATTTTTTCGAAAATAGTTCAGGTCAGCGCCAATTTGAAGATTTTACTGTGGCAAACTTTTCCCGAAAGGTTTTTATTACTCAGCTTCAAGTTTTGCCGTGGCACAAACACATCTCTTCGCCGCGGCGAACTTCTCCCGAAGAGTTTTTGTGTGAATTCTTCATATTTTTCCGTGGTGAAACATCAACATCATCACGGTGAACTTTCCTGTTGCACTAGCTTTTGACTTGTTGACTTATCATCTTCAACCTTCACTCATTGGCTCTACTTCTTGAGTCTCCTACAATAAACAAATGCTAGTTTGCAGTATTAGTTGTTCTAGAAAATTAATTTAGTGCAATTACTCATTATTTGTGACAATTTTACTCTCAAACTACATAAAGTAAAGGCAAGAACTCAAGAGTTAAATTAAGCATAAAATCTGAAAATAAGAGCCAAGAAGTGTAATAAAAACCATAAAAATGTCACCAATTTATATAAGAAACTTGGGGTCAATCACTTACCAATATACTTAGATAACCTTTCACTAAATATTTTGCTCCTTTACGATCCCTTGTTGTCAAATCAAATTCTTAAAGTAGTAAAATCCATCATATTAACCTCAGTTTGGATTCTTTATTTTCCAAAAGTATTTCATTGTTATATGGTTAGAATACACAGTAACTTTATAACTAAGAAAATAAGATCAAATTTATCTGAACTAAAAACAATTGCTAAAATATTCTTTTAATTGTAGAATAATTGCATTATGTAACATCCAATGTTCTTATTACCTAATAGATGACATGACCTTGTTTCCCAATCTCTTAGCCAAAAATAACTCCTACTGTAAAGTTTCTAGTATCATAGACGATCTCAAATGATAAATCCCAATTTTATGGCTGAATAATATGTGCATTTGTAAAATCAAAGCTTCTTAACATTCCTTTTCAAATTCAAATGGAAAATCTTTTTAGAGTAACTTCAATAATGGTGTTAAAATCTTGGAAAAATCTTTTAAAAAACATGCAATAAAATTTTGCATGTCTAGAAAAAGATCGAACTTTCCTAACATTTGTAGGTTAAGGTAAGTTCATAATTAAGTTTTTATTTCTTTGTAACTTTTATGCCTTTAGATGAATTCACATGTCCTAAAGTGATGCCTTGATTAACCATAAAATGATAAGTTAATGGACCATAATATGATAATTTTCATAATCCAACACCAAATTTGTTTCATTGCATCTTTTGAGAACCTTAGATAAATGATCAAGAAATTATCAAATGAATCGTCATAAACAGTGAAATCATCAATGAATACTTTAATGAAATTCTCAATATACTTAGAAAAGATACTCATTATGCACCTTTGAAATGTATGTAGAGCATTACAGAGACTGAAGGGAATTAGCCTAAAAGCGTACTTATTTAGCAAATTCTATTTGGTATTAAACTAAAAGACATTTAAAGCAACTCTATCTAACAATTGATTCACAAGGAGTAATGAAAAATGTTCCTTTCTAATAGCCAAGTTAAGTTTCCTAAAGCCTATGCACATTCACCACCCATTCTGTACCCTCATTGACACCAACTCATCATTTTGAATTTATATCACTACCACTCCAATTTTCTTAGGCACAACATGAACAAGCTCAT
Organism: Erythroxylum areolatum; assembly: GCA_024520975.1. Taxonomy (NCBI): domain Eukaryota; kingdom Viridiplantae; phylum Streptophyta; class Magnoliopsida; order Malpighiales; family Erythroxylaceae; genus Erythroxylum; species Erythroxylum areolatum. Next base: position 52,192,111 of record JANIJH010000004.1, on the reverse strand, counting down.
CCATTCACTATCTAAGATCAAATAGATTATACCGGTATCCAAAAGTTCTAAAATTTCTATATCATTCTTAGACTGAGTCTCCATTATGGTTCTCTTATTGGCTTAGCATTTTCTTCCAAAATAATCATATATACGGAAATTTCTAGACTTATTCCTTTTATATTAGCTAAGGTTCAACTGATTATAGTTTTGTACTTCTTTAAAAGTGCTACAAGCCCTTTTCCTCTTTTGTTAACCTTTTTCAGATGATTTCAGGTAATGACTCTCCTTCACCTAAATAGACATACTTTAAGTGATTAGGTAAGGCTTTCAATTCTATCTTTAGAGCCTATAAAATAGAAGAGAACATTTTCTTGTGAGTTATAATAATTTTAGCATTTAAAATTTTCAAACCTATTAGCATCATTGATAATGATTCTAGAACTTCACAAGTTTCATTAATTTGTTCATTTCTAGATTAGCGTTAAACTTTGACTCATCACCAACATTTTCTAATAAAAAAATATCTTACACAATTAAATCTATAATATCCATATGATAAATAGCGTGAAAATTGTTCGGATACTTTATTACTTCAAAAATATTAAACTCCACTATCTTTCCATCAAACTCAATGAAAAGAGAACGCATGGCCACACTAATTTCTCCATAAGTGACATTCTAAACAAGATTGGATCTTAATGTTCTACACTATCTCTATCCATTTTCAAGACGTAAAAGTCCAACAGAAATACTACACCATTAATATGAACTAAAACATCCTTTATAGCACTAATAGGATGCACATAAGAATGATTAACTAGTTAAGCAATCACATTAGCTTCTTACAAAGAATTTATATCTGAAGCTAAATAAATTTAATATAATATGACATTAATAGATGCTTCTAAGTGTAACATAGCACACTAGATTTTCTTATCACTAATGACACAATGAAGTGTAAAGATATCTAGATCTTTATATTTTTAAGGTAATTTTCTATTTATCACAGATGATACATTCTTACCCAAGATTATTTTCTCTTTGTCCCTTAGTGTCCTTTCATTTATGTGTAGTTCTTTCAAGAACTTTACATATTTTGAATTTGCTTGATTGATTCTAAAAGTGGTATATTGATTTCCACCTTCTGAAGGTCTCTAGAATCTCTCTTTCATGTTCTTTTTTTTTTAATTTAGCTAACCCGTGTTGAGCAAGTTTTACTTATAATAAAACCCTTAGAATCCACAAGTGTATAGATTGTAAGTTTGTAGTATTAAAGGTATCAATCCTACGAGGAAATAGCAAAACTAAGTAAACCTAACTTTATCTAAGGTTTAAAAATATGATTTAGATGAAATTGAATAATAAGAAAATAAAACAATCAAATAAAATTGAGCACTTAACCACTTAACAATTGAGCTGCCACATTAAAACAAAGATAATAAAGGATGATAACTTAGGATTCATTCTTCGTTATTTGATCCCTTAACTACTATTGATTCAGTTAGATGTCGATCCTAGATTTTTGAAGGGTTTGATTACTCTCTTTCAAGACCCAATCATTTAACCAAATTGATTAACCCTAATTGATTGCGAAATTCCAAATTTTGCAATCATTTGATTTATAAAGTAGCCTAACATTTTCAACTAGTTCTTAAGTGATCTATTGAATAATTAAATTTTCAAGTGAGATCTCTCTTTTTATGGTTATCAATTTGATCTTAACATGACTCATTAGTTTGTTAAATCTCATTACCCAACCTAATCAGATTACTTTTGACCCACTCTTTTGATTTTTTGAAGTATTAGTAAACATAAATATCACAATGCTATAACATTGTATTGAAATCAATAACAGTCAAGTCACAAAATAACTCAAGAAAAAATCATAATGTGAAATTAAAACATCATAAACATGTATAGCATCTTTAATCTTAGTTCATACATCAAGCTTCAAAATATATATGAAGGAAAGAAGAAAGAACTCGATGTGGACTGATCTAGAAATGTCGGAACAGCTGGAACTCTCTAATGCTCCCTTCTTGATCTTCCTTGACTAAACCCAATTTGGTAAGATGGAGGGTCATCTTTTTTTGGAGTCTTTATGTTCTTTTATAGTTCTTGGGGATAATTCTAAGCCTATACACATGATAATTATCTAATAAACACTAAAAAAACACACTTAAACATATATGAAAACATAGTATAATTCCCCCTATCAACTTGCAAGGGAAAGGAGGTATATGTGCATTAGATGATATGTGTAAAGAAATTTCATATCTTAACTTATTTGCATCTTGAGCTACTACTTTATCTTCCTTCAAAATCATATTAACAAATCATCAAAACACTTCCCCTTTTTCCATTTCTCCCAAGAATGGATAATCATAAGAAGAGAGAAATAACTTTTAAAATCATTGCAAGAAGTCAACATTCAATGCTTCTACTCATGACTAGTCGACAATCATTCCCTTTAAAAACTAAGCAATCTAATGGTAGACTTTGACAAAGTGTGTGTAAATAATATTGATCCATAGATATACTCAAACACCATTAATGATCATGACATACCACAACTTTGCATATCATTTCATTTCTCCACCATTAGGATTCACATGCATAATCATGAATCAAAGGACTTATTAAGGTTGTAATGTGGGAAAAGGTTAAGATGAGATGCATTTGGATACTGTAGTGTAAAAGCCATTAAAGCTAGTGAAACAAAAAAACACTTAATGGAATATCAAGTGATAAAATGAACATTCACTCAAAACTGTGTACATCAACTATGATGAATGCAAAATCAATGTTGAGTTTAGATTCAAGCCATCACACCATAAACCATATAAAACATAACAAATTAGAAGGAATCACTCACAAAAATTAATGATAAACAATACGTTGAAATCATAAGGAGTGACCCTTCAAAACCACATCTCCCTCATTTACATCATAAACAAATAACCCTTTCCATGCAACTTTAGGAGGAAAGACTAATCACGAATAACTTTGCAAAAAATGCATTTCCTCCTTGATAATTTTATTTATATATATTTTTCTTTCTTTTCTTTTCTTTTTCTTTTTTCTTTTTTGATAAAATTAAAAGAAGCTAAATCAACATTGGAATTCATTGATAAGAGACAAAATGACATTCCAACAATTAAATCCAACCGACATATGTGAATACCCCCACATTAACACTTTTGTACACCCACAAACATCAACAATCAACAAATGCTCCGCCAGCTTTAACATAAAAGGAAAAGTCAGACAAAGCTCAAGGGGGCTTAACAAGGGAAAATTCATATCAATGGATAGGCATTTTGGTTAGTATAGCTTATGAAACAAAAAATGCCTATATCATTTTGATGTTAATGCATGTGACAAAAATGTGACCTTGAATAGAAAATCAAAGCAAAGTTAGGATGTACATGTCATAAAGGTCACACATAAAAAAAAAGATAATGAGATTGATATAGATGTGTCAGTTTATAAAGGCTCAAAATCTTACTGGCTTGTATCTTAAACTAGTCACTACTCTTTAAAAGATAACTTAAAACACACATGCGTATCTTAAAAAATGTGAAAATGTAAAGAAAAAGAAATAAACTTCTTTTGGGTTGTTTTCCAAGAAGCACTTTTGTTTATTATCCCTAGCTCGACTCTTTATTTTCCTCATCACGTGAAAAAGTTATAATCTTTGGGTGCCATAACTTACACTTTCTCCACTTGTGGTTCGATAGCATAGGGCTTAAGTTAATGATCATTCATATTCATTGTCTTCCCTATCCTTATACTTTAAACCTTTACTGAGTCCCTACACTCTTAGAATATCTTTTCACCCTTCTCCTCTTTGTCCAATGTCTCGAACCTGCTAGGTAAAGGAGAAGGGTTAGTTTTAGCAATTGTTAGGATCTCAGTATTTACCTTTGAGCTAAATGGTATATTCTTGTCTCCTTTAAGCTCCTTCTTTACTTCTTCTACACTAGCAATCCCTTGATTCTCAAGCTTCTTTCCACTTCATAAGGTTTTTGTACTATGTCCCATAGATTTACCTCGGGTTGAGATGGTTGCACTTCTTCGCTTTGTGATTCGAGGTGGTTGATAACTTCCGTTAGTTAACCCATCTAGCTTACCAAGTTTTTGATTATAAACCTTGTATCTTATTGGAAGTGTACCACATCTTGCTAAAACTACAGAGTATTAGTAGTAGGAGACATAACTATATCTTCTAGAGATGTACCTGAATTGGAATAAAAGGCTTCTAGTCTATTTAGGAATTGTTGTGAATCTTGTAGCCCATTAAGGAAGTAATTTTGTTGGTTATTCCCTCTGTAACATCCCGTTACTGATAGGAGGGTCATTTTGGTAATTGGGGATGGGTTAGGATTTTTATTGCATATTACTGATTGAGCTTGTATTAGCCTCTAGTTATAGAGGAATGAGTTTCTTGCATATGCATTTATAGGTACATGCATTCATGATTTTTCCGGCATTTAATTGTGAGCATGACTGGATTGTGATTCGATTGAGAAAGTAGGAATAATTGGGTTTGAGTAATTGGTTTAGAATGGTTTAAGAGTATTTGGTAGTTGATAGTGGCCTATAGGAAAT
>JANIJH010000004.1:52103276-52115110 GCA_024520975.1 Erythroxylum areolatum | reverse complement strand
TTTCGATGCCATGTGGATTTTAGTTGGTTTGCTCGGTAGTGCGCCTTTATCGTGGGTTACGTGTCGGAGCGACCTGCAGGCGTCCCGATATGTACCCTATAGTAAGGGGGCGCTACACCCTCTATAACTAAAATTCTTAGGATTGGGAATATAAATTATAGGAAAATTTTTTACCAATAGCATTGATAATATCCAGTAGTGACACACTCCCTTCACTATATTGTTTTATACATATAAAACGTGAAATGAATAAGAAATAAATGTAAAGACTAATTAGAATATATATATATATATATAACAACAATTAAAATCAAGATCAAAAACTAAAGCATCACACTTCTCGACAACGACACCAAAATTGGTAGCACTTCCTAACACTACACAAAATATCTAAATTCAAAACTATAGCTAGTGATGAGCCTAGGTTAATCCCACAGAGAGTGTATGTAAAGCTTTTGTAATGAAAGAAATTAGTGTTTAGGACATTGGGGGTTTGGATGCAACTAAGAAAGTAAAATGAAATTAAACTAAGGAAAGCAAATTAAAACAAAGAGTAAAAAATGATGAAAGTGAAGAATATGTTTATAATTTGGTTCTCAGTTCAATCTCATCTTACTTATAAATAATCATACACCATAATCATATTATTTTCACACATTTCTTAGAAATATTGATTGTAGATTAACAACAAGATTTATTAACCCAAGTTTCCCCTTAGATCGTGTTTAATTAGAATGAGTTCTTTAACTAAACCTAACCATTGAACAACCAAGAACAAGCTCTCTAGATTTAATTAGATAGCCATATAATGAAAATGGAAAACATATCAATCTAGGCAATAACCACACAAGCTTAGATCATTTAACCTATGTTACATTATCCCTGATGATTTAACACCATTAGTTTCCACAAATGAATCTATAACACAACGATTATGTATTGTATTTAATATTCTAACATTGGGTTCATATATAAACAATCTATCGATACATGAACACCAAAATCAATAGATATAGAATAATGTAAACAATTCTTAAAGAGAGAAAGAAAAATGATACACAATGATGATATGCTTAAATGCAATCCTTGGCATATAGTTCACCTTTGAACTGGGATAGGGAAGTTTAGCCCTCCAAGGGTCTTGAAAGAGTAATTGCTTTACCCCTTCACGAAGCCCCAAAATGATTCATGCTTGTTTAGCTGCTCAAATATCACTTTATACTAAAAGTTAGGGTTTTGGGGCCGTATGACAAGAAATCTCCCAAATCATGACTATAAATGGTTAGGTACATGGCTTTGTATCCAACCATGTAAGTGAAAAATATATCTTCTGAATGTATATACAGTCGTGTGAATTAATACATGATTGTGTAACTTCTAGATTATCTTAAAAGCTTTATTTCTTTGGATTTTCTTATCCCATCTTCACCCAAATCTGTCTCCTTCTTGTTCCAGAAGGACAATTGAGTGTGAACATTAAGAGGATGACTTAAAAAATGTTCTTTTGACTCACTTTAGCTTTTATGCTTCCAAATTGTACCTAGAGCCAAATATGAACCAAAATGAGCTTCTTAAACATTTTATGGCATTAATCACTAAGTGTTATGGAATAAATGTACAATCAATTAAGCATATATCAGGTCACATACATTCTGAAGAAATCCTTGAAATCTAAAGTTATGCTTGAAATGTTAAGACCTATTGAATGAGATGAATAATCTAATTAAGATGAACATTTAGTGTGACTAGTAACATCAGTCATCCAATAGGGTTAATATATATACATTAAAGCAGTGACTATGTTGAATTGAGATGAACATTCAAGACAAGATACATAGTGACATAAGAGTATACTTAGAAGGCTTACAGGTCTAATAATACAATATATAGTCTAACACAAGTTTAAAACATTAAACATTAAAGTAGAATACAAAACATTACTTTTTAGGTTAAATTATCTTTAAATCAAATGTATAACTATAAAATCATATTCACTGCTTGTGGAGAATATATATATATGCATTAAAGCAGTGAATATGTTTGATTGAGATGAACATTCAACATGATATAATTAGTGACATAATAATATACTTGGTGGGGCTTATGGCTTTAGTAATACAATATGTGGTCTAAAACAAGTTCAAAACAAAAAATGTTAAAGTAGAATATATAACATTGATTTTTAACTTGAAATTGCCTAGCAAGCTTCAAATCATATTCACTGTTTGTAAGGAACCTACTCAATGATATATATATATGTGTGTGTGAAGTAGAGGAAGAAAAGATAGCAAATATAAAGAAAAGGTCAGGCATATTATAAAAGGCATAAAAATATTAAACTGCTACTCTGATAACAAAATTAGAAGGTAAACTACCTTTCCAAAATAAAAAGTAATGACAATATAGTACCTCGAAGTGTGTTTGATAAAGATCCAATAGAGCTGAAGTATGTTTAAAATGAATTAGGTAGACATCAAATAGAAATATGAAGTAGATTTCACGTATCTAATTAGATGATATCTATCAAAAGGAAAATTACTCAAGGATTAGAGATAAGTAAGAATTTTTTTGTTCAAGAATTTTTTTAACAAGTCCCAGGGTATTCAATGGTAAATGGGCAATCTTTTACAAGTTTTTATACTTTTTCATACTTAAGGTGCATTCCAAAATCACAACTACAGTACGTTCTTACTGAGATTCATAAAGGAGCATATTGAGCATACCAAATAAGGTCTACACTTGCTTAAAGGACGCTCAAGTAGGGGTAGTTCTGGATAACAATCATGTAAAACACCTATAAATCCACTATAAATGAATATGTTCCAAATGCATTCTGAACTACACTATGCCTAATTATGGAAAAATTAGTTGGCTTAGATGTCCCTTTAGTATAAAGCAATGCACACGTTAATAAATGATTTTTAAAATAATTTTGATATTATTTGTATTCTTATCTTCACTATAATGGTAAATAAATTTTGATATATTCTAGTGTCAAAATTAATGTTAAAAACCTTCTAAACCAAAGGCTATAGTTTCAAATGAAGTCATCTTTAACTTTTTTCTTTCAAAATATAAATCTTGCCAGCAAAAAGCCACAAATTTTGGTGAAGCCACCTTCAATTCTCTCATTTCAAACGAAAAATATCATATGCTAAATGCCACGAGTCTAGATGAAGTCACCTTCAACTCCCTACTTCCAAAATATAAACCAATAGGAAAAAGGCCATAAGATATAGACTTTAAGATTAAAAAGTTAATATTTCCTCTATGACAGAGCTACAAGTTTTGATAAAATAATTTAGGAAATTAAAATCAATATTTTTATTGATAATATGCATTAAAATACTTGAAAAAAAGTATAGATTTTAAAAAGCTAAGGGAAACATCCTATAAAAAATATCATCAAAGTCAATAAAAGATAGGCTCATAATCTTATAGATAACTAATCATCCATGATAAAAAAATAATAGGATAATAAAGAGAAAAGCAATATGTATATATAAAAGATCTACAAAGAAAAAATATCCAAAAATCCAGGAATAAAAATCCTAGAAAATTATCTAAAATACCTACACCCCTATATATTAAGAGGGGTGGGGGTTAGGGGAAGAAACATTAAGAAACTACATGCTTGACATGTTTTCATGTAGAGGACTAGTCAATTCAAACTCATTATTATTGATAAATCTTCATCTTCTCAACCTTTGTAGGTTTAGGTTCCATAAATGTTTAAATAATGTTAAAATATTGAAAAGATAAGTTTAGGAACGTTGCAGTTGATTTCTTGTAGGAATCAAAGCTTGCAAAGGTCGCATTAATTAGATTATCATAATTCTTACTCCTACAGAACTTACATTGATTATATCATCTCATGATATTAGACTTAAACTGATCAACCTTGAATTTGAGCTTTTGATCCTCCAATGTCTTCCTTAAGCTTAAATTCTCCTTTTTTAGGTCTTTCACCTTGATCTTAAGTAATGTAAATAATTTTATGAGCATTTTCTCCACCATCTCTTGCTCTTTCTTGAAAAATATAGTTATTATAGAAGCTAAAAAAGGTAACTTTAACTTCTTCCCTCTCTTAGACAACCTTGTGTAACTCCTCATATACCTTATCATAGTTGTCCATCATATAGTTTGTCAAATGTTAGTTAAATGAAAAAAAGTATATATAAATCTTTTTATATTAATAAAAAATAATCCTAGGTAGACTTATATCATAATATCTCTAAAGAAAGTTCAGTTTGTTCTCTTTTAGGCTTAATAATTAGTCAGATGGATGAATGTGTGAACCATCTCTGAACTAACACCTAACTTCTTAAACATATTATTGCTTTTCTTCATATTCCATTATAGGAAGAATAATTAAGCTTCCTTTGTAAACTTAGGAACATCACAGAGAGTGGCCACATGCTCTACCCAAAGAGTGATAGGTATGACTTAAGTAGTGGATGGTATGGTGTTAGGGATGGTAAGAGCAAGAGTATAAATGGTTATCTTAATCAAAGTGACTTCATTATTTTGAGTAACTTTTTTCTTTTTCTCCCTTAATGAAGAACCTTATTAGGCCTTTATACTTAGCATACCTTGTGAAAGTGATCATCCAATTCATATATATAAGTACAAATAATAGGGATTTCAGAGGAATAGTCAATATAGGAAACTTAAAAATAGAACAAAAGAAGAAACCTATAGGCTTGCACTCTATATAAAAACCTTTCTTAGATCAAACTGGGCTCACTAATAAGGATGAGAAGGAATATGATCTTGGGGGTTAGAAAATCTTTTAGATAAAAGTTGTAAATTGATGTTGTCCTTATCCTAATGATTGAACTTGTTGCTTAAACCTTCCTAAATAACCTTAACATCTCACATCGTCATTGTATTCTAGAGGGAAACAAATCTATCCTTTAAAATTAAGTAGACTTTTGGTATCATGAGAAGGTGACATAAGAAGAAAGTAAATTTTGGGGTAAATGAATTATATGTTGACTTACCTCAAGGTTATTAAGAGGTTCAAATTGATTCGTATAATTGTTAGAGCTTTCTAAACAGTGGCTAAAACGCAAATAAGGAGGAGTTTAATGTAATTTTAAGGAGGCTATATGAAATAGTAAGGCATGAACTAAGTGAAAAGATAAGATAATGAAGATTAGGAATGATGTTTAAGATTGCAAAGCAATTTAAAGAATCTATAATTGACTATTCAACGTTATATGGATTCAATATCATATTCAAGAATTATTAATCTAAGAGTTTATATAGATGTCTCGAGGGCTGCAAATGGCATTTGTTTCATATTTATGATAACAATGATAAGTGTTTCAAGGTAAGGGATTAAAACCTAAATCATTATTAATTCACCACCAATAACCTAAGATTAGTTTCATCTAATTTCACATTTCAAACATTAAAGATTAGATAAGCCTAGTATTAAGATAGATAAAATGGTTAAAGAATATAATAAGAAGCCCAGTATTTTAATGAACTACTAAATGTGTAGGGCTGATGAGAAGGTGTACAAAGAAATAGCAAGGGACTACATAAATGTGTATGCAAAGTTGTATGGCTACGTTGATAAATTGAAACTAGGAAATACAGTTGGACTTGTAAAAATTTAGGTATCAAAATACGAAGATTTAAATACTATGTACTTTAATAGGTTCTATATAGGTTATTATTTAATGAAGCAATAGTGGTAACATCTTAGGCCTATTATAAGTATGGATGACCTTTTCTTAAAGATAGAACATCAAGGACAATTACTTACTTATATATAAAGATATGGTGAAGAAAGCATGAATCCATTATCTTGGTAAATAGTTGATATAGAGAATATTGACACTTAGTGATGGTTTATGCAAAAAAAAAATCCATTAAATTGAATTTAGGTGAAGAAGATGGGATCATTTTGATTTTAAACCTGAGTAAGGAATTTTTAGATTTTAATTTATTTGAATTTTAGTTGTCTTTTATGAATTTTATAATTTTCTTACTAATATTATTATATTGCATTAATTAACTTCAATATAGATACAATGCTCCCTAAATCCATCCATATGTGTAAAGCATATATATCATAATTAACACAATACTTAGAGAGGAAAAGAAAATAAAAAACATATTAGGCTTATGTATGAGCCACTTATGTTTAGGAATTCAATAAGAAGTTGAGAAAACTATATCAATTAAAACATGAATCTACTTCATCATTATTAGAATATTTGGTTTTAGCATGGACAAGATCATACTAAAGCATTAAGTCTAAGTACATGCTAAAGCTTTATGTCCAATTTCCTAGTTATGAATAACATATGTGTAGAATGTTTAACTGTTAGATATTGCTAGCTAGAGATACGATAGTAATCGACATTTTAAAGAGTACCAAAACCATGCTTATAAAAAGGCATACAATAAAGATATAATATGTAAATAACTAGAAAACTAACATTGTTGTATCAATCGTCAAAAAACTTTTAAAAAGTAAAAAAGATGCAATAAAGTGGAGCATATTAAAAAATGGTGATAAAGTAAATGGGCGTAGAAGGGATGATGCCATGCACACTATTTTACAACTTATTAGAGAGTATATATATAGGACAAGAGACTTATATGCTTATCAATATGTATATTAAACTCGTGCAATTCACCACTCTAAGAAAATGATTTAGGATTTTATTGCTTTATGTTATAGAATACAATATTATATACATGTTGACCATATGTTGTAACTTTATAAAGGATTCATTTTTTTACCTCCTAATGATCAGGAAGCCAAATAACTTCCAACTATAAGAGTGATGCATAGTATACCTAAAAGGTCAAAAAGAAAGGATAAGAATGAACCAGATAACAAAGAAACTCATATGTCAGAAATAAATTTCTTAATTTGAAAATTTCCTATAAGTAAGAAATGTGGTTACAAAACATCAAATAAATAAAAGTATCATGAAAGTAGGATACAAGAACTTTAGATGGGTGCTTTAATTACTAATTTGGAGTTATGTACAACGTAGTACATAGAGACTAAAGATTAGTTTTGATGCTTGTGGTATGGAGGATCAATTTTTGATGACTTGTCTAACCAAGGTTTGAGTTTGAAAATGAGATTTGAATTAGTAACATAATCTCTCCATGTTAGATGTTATTATTCGTCACTTTCCTCTCACACGTTACTAGTGAGAATTTCTGACATTAATTCTCATGATTTCTTAATTACTGCTCCTTCATCTCCTTTTTGATTTTTTTACTTCCATAATGCAACTTTTAATAATTAAATTTAGATTATATGATACAATTTTCTTCTTAACAAAGATTAAATTTTTTATTTTTGCAATATTATGAACTTAATTTAATGTTACAAAATATTAGAACGAGTACATTTTAGTATGAACTTAAGAGCTATTATGATTTAAAAGGAATGGGGCACAAAGCTGCTAGTTGAAGCAACAATCTGGCATGGTATAGCCTCTTTTGAACTAGTGGCTTAATAAATTCATTTATCTACTTAAGTTCAGCCTAACAATGCCACAGAGCTAGAATTTCTTCTACAAACATGCTTACATATAAACGGATAGAGAATTAACCATATAAAATTTCCTCTTATTGATGCGAGGCCAAGCTAATAGGTGAGTATCAAAACTACAATCCCTATTATTTATAACAAAAATTGTCTCGATAAGAAATAACATGCATGCTATGTTTTGTATTTGATACACAACTTCGAAGTTGGACACCAAGAGAATCAAGTTTTTAAGCCTTTTATGTACCAAGAGCTCAGATCATATCCATTTTTATCTTTTCTAAGTACTCATTTCGAGGAGTAGAGTTATTACAATTGCTTGTCTTTTCTTTACAGATAAAACTTTGTAATTTCTGTCTGATGTAGTTGTAATTGATAGAAGAATTGAATTGAGAAAGGAGAAAAACTATTTCATTTCATCAGAGTTAAGGGTATTTATACAGGATGTCTTAAGAATGAATAACATAACTGACTAAAGCTAACTAACTTAACTGTCAATTTATATAATTCTAAACCCCCCTCCCCGAGTATATATTATGTACACCCAGTTTGCAAAAAGAATCCTTAAAAATAGTCGAGGGAAGCCCTTTGGTGAAGCAATCAGCTAGCTAATTTTTGGAGGAAACAAGAAGTAAGATAATAATACCAGATTGTAGTTTTTCTCAAACCACATGACAATCAATGTTAATGTGCTTTGTACATTCATGAAAAACTGGATTTTGTGCCAAGTACACTGCGGACTGGTTTTCACAAGATAGTGGTGTTGGAATAATAGGAGACATCTGTAGTTCATCAAGGAGATAAAGCAACCGTTACACTTCACATGTCGTAGTTGCTAGTGCTCTATATTTAGCTTATGAAGAGCTACGATTGACAGTGTTCTATTTTTGGTTTTCCAAGAAATTAAGGGAGAGCCAAGAAACACACAGTAACTTGTAATAGACCTCTTAGTGTCTGGACAAGTTCCCCAATATGAATCGGAGAAAGCTTTGAGCTTAACTTCACTATCAGAAGAAAAGAAAAGACCATGTCCAATAGAGCCCTTTAAATGTCGTAGTACTCTGTGAGCACCAACCAATTGATCCATTTTCGGAGAATAAAGGAATTGTGCTAACTGTTGGACAACAAACGTGATATCTGGTCTTGTCATAGTCAGATACTGAAGCTTGATGATTAATGTTCTATATTGTGTAACATCTTCCAATGGCACACTTCCACCCTTTGAGAGCTTTATTTATGGTAAAATTGGCGGGGAGACTAGTTTGGATTCTAAAAATTGAGTAGCTTTGAGTAAATCCAATGTGTACTTCTTTTGACAAATATTGATTCCATGCTTTGTTCTTGCCATTTCTAGTCCAAAAAAAACTTGAGTTCGTCAAGATCTTTAATGGTAAATGTATCATGTAGGTGCTATTTGATGTTATGGATTGCTTCCATGTTATCACTAGCCACAATGACATCATCCATATACACCAAAAGTGTCATGAAACCATCACTTCCATTTTAAGAAACAAAGCCTGTTCCAATATAGCTTGTTTCAAACCATACTGAATTAAGGCTGAAGTCAATTTTGCATTCCATTGATGACTAGCTTATCTTAAGCTATAAATAGATTTAACCAATCTACACACTTTGTTTCTATTACCTTCATAACTGTTAGGAAGCTACATATACACTTCTTCATCAAGGTCGCTATGAAGAAAGGCTTTATTGATGTCAAGTTGATGTAAATGCCAGCCTTTGATTGCTACTAATCTAAGGAGAAGTCAGATTATTGTCATTTTGGCCACTGGACTGAAAGTATCCAAAAAATCGATGCCTTGTTGTTGTGTGTAACCTTTAGCAACTAGCCAAGCCTTGTATCGTTCCATTGATCCATCTACTTTTCTTTTTATTTTGAAGATCCACTTACTTCTGATTGCTTTCTTTCCTGTTGGCAAATCAGCCAGCTCCCAAGTGTTATTTTTATTGTAAAGCCTTCATTTCTGCTTGCTTGGCTTTTCTCCAATATTCATTCTTCACTGCTTATTTGTAAGTATGAGGCTCATGATCTTGATCCACTACAGTTGCAAATACATAATGATTAGGAGTTAGTTTAGAATAGGAGAAGACATTAGAAAGGTGATGGGGACTGGTTCTTTGAGTAGCTATGCATTTGTAGTCAGCTAGATACTACAGCATGGACTTTGTTCTAGTGCTTCTTCTCAAAGGTTGATTTGGATGTTGTTGGATGGGAGTTGATCATGAATCTTTCTAGTATGGGTGAAATAGAAGATGAGAAAGTGACATCCATTACTAGTACTGCTGAAATATCATGAACATGGTGAATGCTATCATATGCTGATTGAACCGATGAAGAAGGTAGAATCAACTTATCAGTTCTTGGCTTATCAGAGATCTGCATATCAAATGTTAGTGTGAAAAAAGGAAATATATGTTCATAAAAAGAAACATCCCGATAAGTAAAGATCTTTTGAGCTTTAAGATCAAAAAGTTAAAAACCTTTAATACCTGGACAGAAACCAAAGAAAACATATTTGATACTTTGGGAATCAAATTTGTTTTTAATGTTAGAATGATTTGAAGCAAAAGCAAGGTAGCCAAAGACTCACAAATGATTGAAAGTTGGCGGTTTAGAGTATAATGCTTCAAAAGGTGATATGTTGTGAAGAATAGAAGTAGGTATTCTATTGATCAAGTAAACAGCATGCAACACACATTCACCCTAGAAATGAATAGGTATTTGTACTTAAAATCATAAAGCTCTTGCTACATTCAAAATGTGCTGATGTTTTCTCTCAACAATACTGTTTTGTTGAGGAGTTTTAATGCAAGATGTCTGATGAATAATGCCTTTGGAGTCATAAAAAGCAGGAACATTAAATTCCTGTCCATTATAACTTTAGATGCACTTAACAATACTATTAAATTGAGTAGAAACATAAGAAATGAAGTTTTGCATGATTGTTCTTGCTTTAGATTTGTGTTTCGTTAAAAAATCTAAATGAATATACTAAAATCATCTACAATAGTAAGAAAATACCTATGCCCTTTAAAAGTTGGAGCATAATTATCTCCCTAAATGTCATTGTGAATCATATCAAAAACAGCATTACCTACAGAGGTACTGATAGGAAATGGCAATTGTTTTTGCCTTGGCATATGACAGATATCACAGGGTTCAACATGAGAAACATAAGGAACTATCAATTTTAATAGAGGAAAAGAAAGATGGCCTAGCCTAATATGCCAAAGTAATGAAGTTTCTTTACTACAGAAAATAGAATTAGCAACTACAACATATGAATTAGGTCAAACAATACTTGATTTCAACCTATATAATCTATGAGAATGCTCAGCAACCCCAATCATCTTCCATGGTTGGATTCTCTAAATTATACAATGAGAAGATGAGACAATTTAGCAACAAGAGAGATCATGAGCTAATTCACTAATGGATATAAGATTAAAAGTAAACTCAGACACGCATAAAACGTTGAAAAGTTTCAAAGAGTTATTCAAATAAACAGTGCCAATGTGAGTGACTCAAACCCTGCACTTGTTAGGACAAGTTACATAAACATTGTGAACTAGTTTATAAGAGTGGAAAAAAGCTAAAGAACATGCGATATGATCTGTAGCACCAATATCAACAATCCATACACTGCAATGGGAATTATTGATAGTAGAAATATTTAAAGAAATGTAGGAAACTATCTCACCATTTGAAGGAATCAAACTTGAAGTAGACTTTGTATGAATAGGATTCGGAAAAGTCACTGAATTAACATTATGAGAGGTAGAGGAAAGACCTTGAAGCAACTATAACAGTTGATCATACTGATCCTCAGTAAACTGAAAATTAGAAACTTGATCCTCTATATTTAGAAGAATGATAATCAACAGATTGAGTAGTAGGATCATCGATATCAACAGCATTAGCATTTACTCGATTGAAAAGTTTCCTGGAATTTTTCATGATGGTAGGATATCCATACTTCTTATAGCATCTGTCAATAGTATGAGCTTCCTTTCCACAATGGATGAAAATTGGTGTTTTGGAACTATTAAAGTACTTTCTTAGTGCAGAAGCATTATCACCTTTAATAGCTAAATCACTGATGTCAGAAACCAAAGGTCGTTCTTATTGAATAACCAAAGAGAATGCCTTATTGCAAAGGATCAATCAACAATATTTGTGATTTCACAATCGAATAGTTTTCATTCAATTCCTTAATGAAAACCATGACCTGATCATTCTCATGAAAGTTCCTAATGTTTTTGGACAGATCACATGAGTACTAAG
>JANIJH010000004.1:52071030-52102024 GCA_024520975.1 Erythroxylum areolatum | reverse complement strand
TCATTGATGATAATAGATGAAACATTTTTAATCATCTTAAGTATAAGGGGCATTTTTGTCATTGATAAAATTTTTACATTCTGTCCATTGCAACCAAACACATTCTGTCACAGAGACGGAACAGTTTTTTTTGTTTTGTCTACCACAACCAAACATCCTACTGTCTCCAGTTTCTGTTCCGTTCTGTTCTGTTATGTTTTGTCTTTAGCTACTGAAGACAGCAACCATACGGACAGTTAAAAAGATTCCAAAAGCGCTAGAGAAGCGGAAGAGATAAGCTCTGATATCATGATAGACAAACTGAATTGAGAAAGGAAAAAAACTATTTCATTTCATCATAGTTAAGGGTATTTATACAGAACGTCTTAAGAATGAATAACATAATTGACTAAAGCTAATTAACTTAACTGTCAACTTATACAATTCTAAAAGTAATTCTGGAGATAAATTACGTGGGAATCCCACGACCTCGGAATTTCTTGAAGCCCTAATTGATCTTAAATAGGAGTGGGTATTGTTAGGACTTTCTGTCCTAGAAGTGGAAATCTCAACTTCTTCAACGCCGAATTCTGGCTCGTATTGGGACAAAAAGCCCAAGTTTTAATTATTCAAAAGGCTATTTTTTGTTTTCTGTTGCTCATCAAACATCATCTTGAGTTGTCTGCCTTGTTCTTCAATCCGTAGTTGTAGATTTCTTTGAATCTAGCACAAACATTGCAAACAAGGTAAGTTAAAAAATGTCAGGAATTTTTATGTTAATCTTCTCTCTGCTTTTACAAATCTTCACTTAAATGAAAAGACGAGCCAAAGATTCTTAAAAATGGGTATTGGCTAGTCAACGAACTAAGTAGTTGTTATGGGCAAAGAATAAAGAATGTTTTGTTCATGGTTTAATAAGCATAAGAACCAGGCCCAACTCCCAAGCAAACTTTAACGCAGACGAATTCAATTCTGAAGAATAATAAGAAATGAGTCAAACAACATTCACTTAACCAGAAAACTCCATTGGCATACCTCCAACTGCTCGTGTAGGCGTCTCTGGACATCTAGTTGCAATTGGAGTGCTTCTCTGATTTGTGTGCTGCTGCAAGAGGTATCATTAACAGTAGAAACGTTCCAGAGTCAAATGTTTGTCCATGCTAAAGAAACCAGAAAGATGTATTGATAATCTAGAAGAACACTAGTTTACCTTCTGACAGCGAGGTGCTGCATTTCGCATGTGCTATTTCTTTTCTCTGCCCTCCCTGCAATAAGAAATTCATTTGGTTCAGAATCATCCAACAATTTAAGTAGAATAACCTCTCTCCATTGATTCAAAAGCGTGCAGATCTTCAGCAAAGAGGATCTGGAAAAACATCAAATATTTAACCATTTCATATAGAAAAATTCTAATAGTTAGCTTAACATAAGAGTAATAGTGCCACATTGCTTATATAGAAACCTAACTAAACAGAATTTAGGTCACACGCAAGATCTTCTACTAGACGACTGTGTAGGGTGTATGAGATCTAAAAGATTGCACCCAATGACTAATATTGTCCAACAAATTCTTAGCCATCATCAAGCATAACAAGGGATAAAAGTTAACTAGTTAAACCCATCATCACAAGAGAATATTTTGGTTGAATACTCGGAATAGAGACCGAAAGGAAGAAAACAAGGAATAAGTAAACTGAAGGATCATGTAATTAGATGCAAGTACTTGATGTATAAATCTTGCCAACTTAAAGTATGACATTATAACTCTGAATGAAGGTTGCCAAAGTTTGTAACAACAGATACCAAAGTCATGAATATTAACTAGAACAAGGGCTTACCATCAGCAGAATATGGCATGTATTTTGCAGTTCTATATTTCTGCAGGGTCAGAGAAGCGACAGTTCAGCATTGCAACAAAAATCTGAAATGGTGGCCTAGAATAACGTAGCTATTGCAAAGTGAGTTATTACCTGCAGATGGCTTTTCACATGAAAGATAGTCAAACCACCTGAGTCCATCAGCTTCAGTATAGCCTTCGGTGTTGCTTCTACAAATCATGCAATCAGTTTGCTCATAACCAGATGATAACTTTACTTCTTAGTTGACTAAGAGCTTATGTATAGGTTACTTACTATCAGCACCTCCAAGGCGATTTACACACTCTACAAACTTCTCATGAAGATCTTGAGTCCATCTTATTCTTGTTTTATTGGGAAGCACCACTCCTGGCACCCGGCTGCCAGAACATACAGAAACACCTTCGGAAGAAACCCTTGAAGGCAGCTTCTCTTGTATGGAAGAGAAGTTCAGCTGTGCAGATGAAGAATCGCACGGAAAAACATGTCTAACCTGTGAGAAAGCAAGTCACCGTTGTCCAATTGGATTGCTGATAAAAATGCAACAGTAAAACGTAAACTTTGATGTTCATACTCTGTGCTCTTGAATTCCCTGGGAGGGAACTGCAAAGTGACTCCCAAAAGAGGCAGGATCAAGAGTAATCGACTTGTCGAGCTCATGATTGTTAGACAAAGCACTGCCGGACCGACTTTTAAAGGACTTGCCGTAAAACTTATGGCGGTGATCATACCCAGGAAATTGAACTTTTACAACTGACTGTAAGGTGTTTCTTGGTTCAAGGTTATTGTTCGTCGTTTCTTCTGTTTCAATAGAATAATTTTCCTTGACAGAGTTATGTGCAGGGATTGATGAAACATAGGACGTGGAGTACTGAGAAGACAGAGGACTGTCAACATGATCATCGTAGTCCAGGAAGCCCATGTATCGTTCTGTTGCATAAAAAGCTGAGGCTGGTGAGTCGAACCTGCTCATTATGCTGGTAGATGGTTTATGAGGCCTGAGGTTTTTCTGTTCTGTGCCTGCCTCCAAGTCATGCGACTGAACACAATTTACCATGTTCATCCCGAGATGGTGATCATAATATTGGGAGGAAAGATTGCTGAACTCACCAATCAGCCCATGATTTGGTTGAACTCGTTCTTGGAAATCAATTCTCGACGTGTTCATTTACAAATGAAAATATAGCTCAACAGGAAAATCTAGCAGAGAGAAACTTTGTTTAGATTTCTTGGCTAGCACCAAAAAGTGTATCAGAATACATACTACTGTGAATTATATAAGCAGTGAAATCCGCGCAAGATACACGCAGAAATCTGGCAGCAAAAGAAAAGCAAAGATGCAGATAAACAAACATATTGAATTCAAATGCCTGAAAAAAGATTTTCTGATATTCCAAAAGACTTCATGAGTAAGAAATGAATATATATACCCGCAATGAAACTGTGTAAGCCTTTTAAGTGGATAGGAATGAACAATGATCTATTGACATAACCTAAGCAAAAAAACCAAATAAATAAAATCCATTAAAAATAAACAGACAAGTAAAGCTGAATGTTGTCTTCTTCTGTAGAAAAAGAATCAACTGTCTTCTGGTAAGTTTGAAGGATCCCAAACAAAAATCTTTGAGAACAAAGAAAAGAACAGGAAAAAAAAAACCCTTTAAGCATCAGACAGAATTGTTCTCCAAGTATTGTAGATTTGAAAATAAGAAGAAATGGCGAATAATGTTACGGGCATCTGTGACTGTTGCTGAATTATATAATGGGATCCTTCGCATAAATTCACTGCAACAGATCTGCTAATATTCCTGCTAAATGTACGGATAAAATCACTTTAGCCAATTACCAACAATATATAAACGATACAAAAATATGAATCGAACTTTTTATCCTAAAACAGAGAGATAACATTCCTTTTCCCTTCCCTTCCCTCAAGACTGCATCTTGAAAAGTATGAATCCGGAATTACCAAAAGTTATTACACTGTTGTATATTTTAATGTCGAAGTACAAATGAAACGCGGCTGTAAAGATTCTGGAACAAAATATTGAGATAGATAACTAAAAACTACTCCTTCCCATTTTGAAGTAGTTTTAAAATACCATTCGAAATATGTATATATTTTGATTCAAATATACCTCATTGCACTACTATGAATTTCATATATTGCTTTACGAATGGTTAGTAGTAGAATCTTGATATAGTTATACTCGAGTTAATATTTTATTTTGTGTACCTTATGGTTTAATTAATACGAATTTAAAGAGTTGTGGCAATGAATTTTTCCTGTAATTAAAAGATATATTACTAAAAATTAACAGATAATTGTTCAAAATATCCTAAATTGTACATGTTCTATTAATTATTAACAAACTTAAAAATTTGTTAGAATGATACATCAACTATTTAAAATAAAATGAGAATAGCACAATTCCTTGAGTGGTAATAGATGGTATTCAAAACAATCAAACCATGTTTGTAGATAATTTGGGAATTTTTTGTATAAAATTTTAATTTGTTGATATTAATTATTAGAAATGTCTAACTTACCCCCAAAAGCTAGCTCAAGAGGGGGAGGTTTGCATACTATTATAAATTGTTGAAGGCTCTCATAGTTGTCAGATGTGGGATTCCTGGCACACTTCCCTCAGTCCATAGCAAGACTGGATATCTGATGGATATATTGGGTAAAAGGACATAGCTGGGCACTGTCCCAAACCATCGAGACAAACTGACTTGGCTCTGATACCATGTTAGAAGTAACTAACTCATCCCCAAAAGCTAGCTCAAGAGGGGGAGGTTTGCATACTATTATAAATTATTGAATGCTCTCATAGTTGTTCGATGTGAGATTCTTGACATTAATTCATAGAATATATACCGATTATTATTATTTTAATAAATATCTCATACGTAAATTGAAATTGAGGTAGGCACATTGCATTGCTCTCAAGTTTGCAAGCTTACACAAATAAATAGTTAGAGTGCGTAGGTTGCTCCGGATGAAGACATTTTGACACTCAAGTTAGTAAAAGCAAACGGTGTTAAGTGTGCAAGAGAATTCCTCAAGTGAATTATGATTGCAATATGTACTTACCTTGGGGTGTCTCATTTTGTTTCGTTTTTAATTAATCCTTAACAAGTAGAGTTAGGTTCTAACTATCTAGGTATACCTGAATCCATATTTATAAGAAGATTGATTAATCTATGGTTGCAACTCTATTTCTACATTTAAATAAGTTATATCTTACTTTATTTTCATCCTTATGAATAAATTGAATCTTATTTTTTAAGCATCTATGAGGCATTTAAATAGCCTAGATAATGGTAGGCCTAGAAAAGAGATCCATAAAAAGGAGCTATAAGTCATCAAGCTTAAATAAATAAATTGGAGTTGGCTAAATGAATCGAGTTCATCTCATACACATGTTATGAGTGTATTATTATCTCCAGGTTTATTCTTTTTAAACTTTACTAAAAATCAAAACTAATAATAGGTATGTTGAAACATTGTTTTACCATGGTAACACTTTTCAGAACTTTGAAAATCAAGTAGCCCTCCATTTGTTTAGGCCTTCCTCTTACCACAAGAAGATTGCATTTATATGAATTTCTTCCACATTTAGAAAAGATCTAAAAGAGGTAATAGAGCTTTTTCATATGGAAGCATAGTACAATTGATAAAAACTATTTAGAAATCAATACATATTTATCGGAGTTCACGCATTTTCCTTTCTAAAAAAATAGTTAAAAACTTTGGAGAGGATCATGATGAGATTTTTATAGGGAGGAAATAATAGGGGATGATTTAAAGTCAATGTTAGTTGGAGGGAATTGTGTAAACTAATTGATAAAAGGGGCTTAGGTATAACCCTAATTAATATAAGCAATAAAGTATTGCTAGGGAAGAGAATATGGAGGGTCTTAGTATATAAAGACTCCCTTTAGATAAAGTGGATGTGCAACTACTTCTTGAAGGGGTGAAGCTTCCTACTTAAATCAATTGCTTTTATTAAAGGAATCTATTGAACAAAATATTAGTTTAATAGTGGCGGATAGGGAAATAGCCACACTATAGATTGACAATTAAGAAATGGGAGTACCCCTAATAAAGAATCAAATGGTAATTTAGGCTTTGATAAATATCCCTAATAAGGCTAGTGTGTGCAGGTGAATAAATGATAGTAAATGGGATAATTACTTGAGAGGAATGGAACAATGACTCCCTTAATACCCCCAACAGCCTAACTAAATGAGTCACTATAAATGGAATAATATGTTAGTGGGAAGTTTAGTAACAAGGCATATCGGGAATGGATATGGACTAAAGAACCTAAGATCAGATGGACTAAGCTAATATAGAATGGATACCTCATGCTAAGAACCTTCTTCTTTCTATAGATGGCAATGAAGAATAGACTTCGTACTTTAGATAAACTAAGCTTGATGGATCTACTTGGAATCAATTACTCACATTTTCTTCGAATGTAAGTATTCATTTGGAATATGGAATCATGCTAAAGGACTCTGCCTATAATAATATATAACTAACAAACTCTTGGGTATAATTAAACTCTTACAAGATGATAGGTGCAACTCTAAAAGTAATAAGGTAGTGTATATGATTAGTCTTGGAATATGTTTGCAAGAGTTGTAGATGGAAAGGAATAATAGGTGCTTTAATAGAAATGACAACTCGATGGAAGTGGTAAAAGGGATGGCTACGTTTAGGATAAGGGAACAACTTATTCTAAAAAAGGAAGCCAAGATTTATAACATCATGATAGTAAGAGCCTACGATATCTAGCATCCTCTATAAGAATTAGATAAAAAGATATTCAAATTCTAGACTGTAATATATGGTTCTCATGTATACTAAGACTGAAACTATATAAAAGGTAAGGTAAGGAAACACATATAGAGTCTTTATAAACAAAAAACCCACTCTTTTAGCTTTTTTAAAGTTGCTAAAGAGAAAACAAACATAGATGAATAGCTTAAAGAGACCTTAAGTAAATACCATGTAGATAGTCAATATGCAAAATGTAAAAAGTGAAACCATGATAAAAAGAAATTTTAGCTAGCAAGGAAATTTGATACCAGTTTTGATGAGGGTGTAGTAAGAGATTGCATCCTTAGAACTTCCTCAGAGGACTAGGAAGTAGCTTTCTTAGAGCTTTGTCCCTTAAAGAAGTTGATGAATAGTAGTAAGTACAAAGCAAGCGAAGGCTGATACATGTCCAAGATAACATGCATACATAAAAAAATGTTGTACAGTTAAGTCATAACAATAATGACTTATCTTTTTAGGAAGTAGAATCATGGTAAAATTCTAAGTGTGTTTAAGGTTTCTACATGTGGTGATGTTGGTTTTTTGCTATAAATTAAACTCCTTTGTACATTTTTCAATTTCTAATGAAAATTTTAATTTCGCAAAAAAAAACCTTTCATATCAACAAAGCAAACCTTTAAATATCATCAAGCTTTTTATGCATTTCAATTCTATTTCGAACAGGATAAGAAATATATATCAAATTTCCTTGGAGATTTCATGTTAAATCTAATTTTCACTCATTATGTAATGATGTTTTTATTACCCTTAGAGATGTGAAATGTCTCCTAATCTTAATTTTTTAATTTTGATTAACCTTTACTATCAATTCCCCTTATATAAGGCCCATTACGAAAAACTTTAGCTTACATTCATCATTTTTCAAAGTTTTATTATGTTTATTTGAGATTAACCTATCCATGTTTCTTTTTTCTACCTGCTTATGAGAGAAGTAAAAATGTTATGGTGTTTTTTTTAACAAAATTGTTGCATTCTTAAAAGTAAGATCAAAATCTCTTTCTCCTTTTTTTTTATACAATATGGAGAGTAAGATTAGTTCAGATAATGAGTTAACTTCTAATGCATTTAATGATGTGTGCTTAATTGCATCTAAATGTAAAATAACAATCCTAAGTCTTACAAGCCTATTGATACACATTCACCATCTCTTATAATAGCTGGCCATCTATTTAGGATATTATATGAACCTAACAATGTCAACTATAGGAAGAGACTTTGTTTAAGAAAAGTTTCCTTAGAATCCTTACCTAGGGAATTTAATGAAAACTTTGAGGTGTCACTGAAAGTAAAAAAATTCAAGAAGAAAAATTTAAGAAGTTGAAGAAAATTTTAGCATCTGTATGGATACAAAACTTAGGTATCCCAAAGATGACAGACATATATGTTACCTCATGCCTAGAAAGGTGGGTTTTTTACTATGTTGCTTTCAAATATAGCCTTTAATTTCGAAGACATTAAACCATCCTTCAAATCCTTAACTTGATAGGTTTAAAACCAAGCTAACTTCACTCTCATGCGTGGAGTCTTTTTAATGGATTTGTATTTTCATATAATATTATAAAGGTGGTTCTAACCTTAATTTGTTCAGGTTTATTGATCATTGTATGCATATTGGGACCAAAAGTGAATGATACAACTTAAGTATTAGAAGTAGATCTTGGTTGTTGATGACTCCTAATGGGTTACATGATTGAAAGGACAAGTTCATTTTACTAACAAATGAGACAAGTTTGCGAAACTTTAGTATTGAATGGAGAGAACAAGATGAAAAGTTCTCTTAGTGCAAATAAAATAACATAACTATACAGTTCCTTAGTCAAAAGCTAGTAAACCTAACTTATCCCTTTTTTCCTTGAAAGATACTATTTTGTTAAGCAAGCTTAATCCAATCAGGGGTATCTGGTAGAAAGAAGCATCTTTTTAAGTTTCTTTCATCTTATTTTATTTTCCTCATTTTGCATTGAATTTTTACTAGCCCTATTATTTTTACATCCATAGGCATGAATCAGATGCTCACTAGGATAAAGAAAATCAAGGAGAAAGGCCTACCAGGTTCATTCTTAAAGAGAAGAAGAAGTAGAAAGCGACCTATAGTGATGAGGTCACTTTCATTAAGTTTGCTAATAACTACCAATTAGGTTATGTTCTTAGTATAATTTTGAAAAAATAATATTTTTTGAGATACACATGGGGTAGAAGTGAGGGAATATATTATCCAGATGGTCCACCTCTACAGTAAGCTAAAAGCCTTGAATATTGTTATTCTTAATGCCTATAATGTGCATTAAGGTTTGAATAGTCTTCCTTTCAAGTTTGATATTCTTGTCACCGTTTAGAATTCTCAAGATGAAGCTTGGGACATAAATTTCTTGATCACCTATTATATTATGGAAGAGGAAAAGCTAAGGAACTAATTTTTACCAAAGGAAAAGTAAAGACCGTACCTAAAAAGTTTAAAGGTAAGGCTTCTAAAATCCCTCCACCTAGAGAAGTGTGTCAGACTAGAATATGAGGAGCCCTATAGATTTCATGAAGGGTGTGCAATTTTTCTTTTATGAAAATAAAGGAAAAAATATTTCTTAAAGTACAAAACCTAGAAAGAGAAACAAGACTTATCAGTTAATTCTTTTGCTTGTGTTATTGATGAATATAACATTATCATACCCATATTAGGTTCCTAGTGGCTAGATAATGGGGTTTTTAATCATGTTACCTCCATCATGTAGGGATTTCATATCAAGTAGATAGACAATTAAACATGAGTCTAAATTATTGGTTGGTAATAATGAGGAAGTTGATGTTATCTTTGTTAGAGTTATTTGTTTGAATTTAGGCACTTAATGCAAACTTATTCTATAAGACACTTTCTATATACCTTCTTTTATATGAAACTTAATTTTGTGTCTATTTTTGACAAAACAATTCTATAAGTTTGTAATATGAAATTCCATTATGGCATAAAATATTAGGCCATATGTCTAGAGACATAGTTGAAAGATTATGATAACATTCATTCAACTCTTGACTATAATGATTTAAAGACATGTATTAATTGTTATAAAGGTAAGTTAACTAGTTTTAAAAAGAGGTCAACTTACAATTATGATATATTGAATTTTTTTTGGAAGATGAAAAATTTTTTATTGAAACTCTAACAAGAGCTATTACATCATTGCCATGTAGAATTTTTACATACAAATACTAGTTCATCACAAAACACCTAAGAACTTAATTACAAAATTCACATATTCCATATGATCTTCATACCTAGTGTGATTTTTCTTTGTGTTTTTCTTTCTAGCTTAATTGCTCTATCTAGTTTGTATTGTTGTCAGCTAGTTGATATTTCCTAGTAGCTTCCTTTTTGTATATTATGTTATTTCTTTCTCTCCATATTATATAAGTAGTTGAAGTGAAAGTAGTTTTGAGCAACTTACCATTTTTCTTAAGTTCCTTAAGCTTTTTGGTAACTCTTTCTACAAATCCATTGCAATCATATGCTTGACATTTCACCATTAAGAGATACAACACTCTATTCCAAATATTTTTAGAGAATCTACATTTAAAAAAGAGATGATTCCTATTTTCCTCCTCTTCTTTGCATAGGATACAAATGGGATCAAAGGAGCCAAACCACCTATATTTAGCTCTAATCCTATTTTCTATAACCAGCTAGTTAATTAATGAAGCTTTGGGATTTAATGTATGTTTCCGTATTAGCTTATACCATAGTATAATATGATGGTTTGTTATGTAAATCTTGGAACAAGACTCATTTTTTAAATGACCATTGGAGTTAGCTATCCAAATGAATATGTCTTCTTTGTGCACTTAAAGAATCTGAGGAGGCTAATTGGATAGTGTAGAGGAGCCTTTAAAGTTGCAATGCCAAACCTCATCCAGTATGAGTAAGGAGACTTTAGCATATAAAGGAATTCGATTCCTTAAATGTAGGAGATCATTTTTGATGAATAAAAGATTGTGTTCATTCCAGTTATCATACCAAAACCAAACTTTTCCCCATTCCATAACACATGTTTGATTTAAAGGTATAAATGATTTCTCAGCTTTAACATATGTGAGAAGCACCAAGAGTGATCCCTGTTGGTTTCCAGGTACCACAAATTCTAGTTTTTTAGGTAAATTTCATTGATCCATTTGATCCAAGGTGCTCTTTTATCATTATATAACTTCTAAATCCTTTTACTTAAGAGGAATCTTTGCATAAGAGAAATGGGTATGATTCCTAGTCCTCCCATCTTCTTTGGAATATATATCTCATCCTATTTAACTTTTGTCTCTTTAGAATGTTCTACTTTACTGGACGATAAGAACACTTTGATACACCTTTCAAGCTCTTTGATGACTCTCTTAGGAAGAATTGTATGAGCAATCCAATTCACTTTTATACTATTTAAGATATAATTGATGAGAGTGAGTCTAACTGCAAAGGATAAAAACTTGTTTTGTCAAACATTGATCCTTGCCTTGTATGCTTCAATCAAAGGAATGCAATCTCTAATTTTTGGTTTAATAGTAGAAATGGTGATGCCAAGATATTTTAATGGTGGATATTGAATTCTATATCTAGCTCTTCTGCTCAATTTAGATTGATTCCTCATATAAGAAGAAATAAACATATTGCTTTTGCTAATATTGACCTTTAAACTATAACAAGTTGAGAATAAGTCCAAAATACCCAATATTATCTTAATGGATTGTAAATTAACATCAAATAGTAGCATAAGGTCATCAGTAAAGGTCAAATGAGTGATCCTAAATTCTCTACATCTATTATGGTATTGAAACATGCCATTATAGGAGATCAGTTTATTGAGTATCCTGGATAGCGCTTCCATAGCTAAAGTGATTTAGTGAAAATTATTCATACTAATTTCTTTAGCCCTATTCATTTAATATCTATAATTCTAGATATTTTCTATCTTTCATTGATGATTATTCACATTATGGTTATGTGCTCTTAATTAAGAAAAGTTTGAAGTTATTGATAGATTTAAGATCTTTAAGACTGAGGTTGAGAACCAATTGGTAAAATTGATCAAGATTGTTAGATCTAATCATGGAGATGAGCATTATGGGAAGTATTGAGTTTCAAGATAAGAAAAAAAATTCATTTGCCAAATATTTAGAATCATAGGGAATAATGGCTCAGTTTACTATGTCAAGTGATCTTAAATATATTGGTATGGTTGAAGGGAAAAAATGCACCCTAAAAAATATGATGAGGTGCATGTATAGTAGGTCTAACTTGCCAAATTATCTTTAAAGTGAAGCTATTAAGACTGTTTTATATATTCTTATTAGATTCCTAAATAAAATAATACTGGAGACACCTTTAGAACTCTGAAAAAGTTGGAAATTAAGCCTCACTTATAGTTGTATATAGGGCTTCTACATTGAGGTCCACATATATAATCCTAATAATGATAAACGAGAATCTTGTTCCACTTGTTACTATTTTATAGGTTATCCTGACCATTCTAAAGGCTATAACTTTTACTATAGAGAGGAAGGATCTATAATTATTGAGTCATAAATAACTAAGTTTTTAGAATATGAATTCTATGATGAAATTGGTCCTTCTCACATTTTAGATGATATTAGATTTAGTATAACTATGATTTCATATTCTTTACCCATTCAGTTTGGTTAGTGGATATTAGGTCTAGTGGCATTATAGTATAGAAATATGAACAAATATAGGATAGAGTAAGGTTTCTATGGCATAGGATTAATAAGTTCAATTAAGGAGATTCACTACGGTGAGGAGACCTATTATATCATCTAATTACATAGTCAATTTAAGTGAAAATGACTATAATATAGGGTATGTTATATATCTAGTTACTTTATCAAATACTTTCTAGTCCTTATGCAGAGTTCTAATGGAATGTAATGAGAAATGAAATGAAGTTCAGGAGGTATAATTAGGTACAAGATCTTGTAAATTTACCTCATAACTATAAGCCTACTGACTGAAAATGGGTTTATAAGACAAAAAAGGACTCCTAGGGTAAAGTTGAGTAGTTTAAAGCTAGACTAATAACCAAGGGTTTCATTCAAGGAGAAGGAATATACTTTAATGTCACCTTCTCTCTTGTATTGTCTAAGGATGCATTTAAAGATTTATAACAATGGTAACTTATTAAGAGATAGATTTACATCAAATGGATTTCAAAAACACTTTCTTAAATGGAGACTTTTATACGAAGGTCAATATGGAGCAGTCTGAAGGGTTTTAGGATCATAAAAAAAAGTTATATGGTTTATAGAGGAAATCATTATGCAAATTGAAATAGGATTATGGAAAATGGTACTTGGAGTTTGATGAGGCCATTAGCTCACTTGGTTTTATGAAGACTAAAGTTGAAAGATACTTGTACTATAAGGTAAGGGGGAGTAAGATTATTATTCAACTTTTGCAGATGGATGATATCTTACTTGTGTCAAATGACTTTGACCATTTTGCCTAAAGTTAAACAAGTATTAACCAATCATTTTGATAAAAAGGACCTTGCTAAAGCATTTTTTTCCTTGGTATTTAGAATCACTAAGATAGATCTCAAAACTTATTAGATTATCACAAAAGGCAATACATGCTTAATTTTAATATAGAGATCTATAAATCTTGTGTAGCACCAATCTTTACAAAAAGAGATTATCTGGCATAGTATCCAAAGAATAAAATGAAAAAGGAGGCCAAGAAGAATGATCCTTAATCTAGTTTTGTTGGAAGCCTAATGTATGCTTAGGTATTCACTAAATAGGACATTGCATTCTTTGTTAGAATATTAGGTAGATATTTATATAACCCAGATATATATCACTAAAATGCAATCAAACAGGTTTAAGATATCTACAAGAGCAAAGTATTATATACTGACATACAGAGAATTTGAGAGTTTAGATCTAACTGGTTATATAGATTTAGATTTTTTTGTATGCTTAGATGTTAGGAAGTCCACATCAAATTACTTTTTCATGTTAGTAGATGATACCATTTCACGAAAAATATATCAAGTAGACACTTGTGAACACTTTGACTATGCATGTATATTTTATTAAATGTTATGAGGTTGCTTCGTAGGCAGTTTGGTTAATAAACTTGATTTATGAATTCTCTATGATTAATTTAGTAGCTGAACCCTTATGTCCATTGTGAGTTTAATAATAACAATAAGAATTTCATAGGGTTTAAGCATTTAGGAGTCAAGTATTTGACCATTAAAGAGCTTATATAAAAATGGTGGCGTTATCGAGGAGCACATTTTGACTAATTACATCTTAGTTGATCTGCTAATTAAGGAACTTTGCCTTATCATTTTTTAGAGACATGTCTACAATATGTGTCTATCGAAGTCCCTTAACCTTGTTGGTTATTTACATACGTTGATGATCATGATTTTATTCTTAGTCATAGAAATTGTTATGCAATGTCAAAATATAGGTATCGTCATTGTTTATCACACCTTATTATCCCATTTATGTTAGTGAGATTATTAGATATGCGTGATTGTGTTGGATCTATGTCGTATATGATATATGTTTCTAATACCTTCCAATATCAAAGGCCTTACATGATCAAAGGATGCTCTTTCGTTATCTCTAAATCAAATTGGTTTTAAAGGTTTGATCAATTCAGGTTCTATTCTTTTGCCTTTATTATTTTTCTTTATAATAAATATAGTATTTAATATTTATTTAAGCAGTCGAATGTTGGAATTTTAAAATCCCATTTGGATATTTATTAGTTACTAATTTTGAAAATTAACGCTGAGAAGAATAAATTTTGATTTAGAATAAAAATAAAAAAGTAGTCTAATAAAGGATCAATTAAATTGTTTTAAGTCCAGTGATAAAAAAATAACATCTTATTAGTGTAGGTAAGGTACTTAATGGGTCTATCAGGGAGTTCCAATAAGGCTACTATAAATAGTTGTTAAATCTCAAGTTGTCTGCATAATTAAGTTGACAAAAGTATCTTCGGTTCGGAATGATTTGATACTCCTTAAGCCTTGTTTCAACAGAAGAGCAATCCTGGAACAGACATGGTAACGGTGATTAAAGCACATGATACAAGATGCTTATAAATCATTTTCTAATATCAAAATTTTGTCTAACCACTTTTAGCACTTGAAGCCGATCAATTGAAGTTAAAAAACAGTATAATTAGCGGTTTTGGAACACTTAAACAACTGCACGGTTATGTATTTGGAGGTGTTTTCGTGTGTAAAGTCATTTTCATTTGAAATTTGTCTTGATTAGTTTCAAATCATATCTTTATATTTACCTAAGTATCAATGTCTCTTCTCTCTTACCATTATTCAGTTCTACGAATATTATGATTATGATTATGAATAATGTATTATTTCAAATTAGATTCATTCAAATTATAATTGTTAAGTAAATTAACATGAAAATGGTAAATTGCATTAAAATTTCTTTTGTTGTGATGTTTATAAAAATTTTGTGTCATTTAAGTTTAAACATAAGGTTTAATAAATTATAAAACATCACATCTTTTTCTTTCATTTTTACCTGCGCAACTAAATAAAGTTGACATCCGATATGTAGAATTTTGTTATACTGATGCATTTTCTCAGATTTCACAATAAGTACAGAAAAAATGATTCAATTTAGTTTTGGAGCTAATTTCACACTACATTTAATTTTAATAAACATAGCACATGGGGTCTTAATACAATTCAGTTAAAAATGTATTGCACATACTGTAAATGTTTTGTTTAGTGTTTCTTGTCATATTTTTTATTTTTGTAATATAATTTTTGGGGTCATTGTTTATTCTTTACTTTCTTTGGGACAACCTAGTAAATATAGCATTTAAGTGAATAGGGTTTTCAGTTGTACGCAGTAGACAAGAGTGATTAATTATTATTAGCTGTTATTTCAAGCCATACGTGTCAAAATCAAGAGAAATATACTGGTCTGCTTAAAGGTGAAAATTGAAGGTGAAAGGAGAACAAAATGAGAGGGCAAAGTTTGATTCCTAGGTACTGCTTCTTGATCATGAGAAGATAATAATCAGGTTCTAATTTTGGGTCCCAAATCAATTGAAAACGATCAAAATTTTGTCTGTTTCCTTAACCATGTCTAACCTTCTTCATTATAAAGCAGAATTTGAGAAGGATTTATTTCACAAGCACCTTATATAAAAAGAGACAAGTTGCAAAAGAAAAAATAAGACTTCATACAGGTTTAGATGTTACAGGCAAGTTGAGGTTTGAGAACCCTGTTCCAAGTCCTCTTCAGATTGAAATTCAAAGGCATATATGAAAAGCAGAAGCACTTTTTTCATTCTGAATCTTCATAAATTTAGGCACCATATGCTTGGACAATTCTTCTCTCCCATCCATCCAATCCCCACCTTCCTGAATAGAACTCGTCCAAAATACATAATCTATATATAATGCATGCTTTGCAAAATTCCATAAATATTCTGAACAGAGTTTTACACAAACATTAGTTTTATTGGTAATATGAGCATTGCTTTTACTTGCAATAAATTCTGGTCATTTATTTCTTTATCCTAAAAATGGAGTTCAAATGTTCGAAGAGCTCCCTTCAGTTTAAAATATTACTTTCAGCACTGACTGTTATTTTCCGTAAAGTGAATTCAAGTGAGAAACACTGTAAGCAAATGCTGGAAAAGAATTATATATATATATATATATGCCTCAGAAGCTTCACGTTATAAGACAAAAGATTTAGTTCTTTCTTGGACAATTCATATAATAACACGAAAATTTCAACAGCTCCCTTAGCCTACGTAGACATTGTTTTCCTTCTTGTTTTAGTCTTGGACTGATAGCTGCATCTTAACTGTTAACTTGCTCCTGGAAGTTGGAGCTTAAAATCGATATATTCGGCACAAAACATTTGACGTTTTCGAAGTAGTGTTTGACGTTGATCGAAGCGTAAACTAATTAATTATAATTAAGACTTCGACCCGACAATAAGAATCGTATAATACAATAGGGAGGGACGTATCTTGGCCGGACATCATCCCAAAAACTGACCCTTCAGGGTATTCACAGGACGTTTGACCTCAATGAAACGCCACTCCTGTTGTACTTGAAAGGCTGTTTCTTCGGAAACCCAAATAAAAAACAAAACAGGGCTTCTCTTTTTTCTTTTTTCTTTTTTTTTTTGGCTCCGGCGAAACGTGTCCGTGTATTAGCTGCTCCAACACATACTATATGGAGTTTTACGTGGGAATTAGAATAAACTGACGCCAGAATGTCACATCGTTAAGCAATTAGTTGGAGAGCATACCAATGCAAGAA
Organism: Erythroxylum areolatum; assembly: GCA_024520975.1. Classification (NCBI taxonomy): domain Eukaryota; kingdom Viridiplantae; phylum Streptophyta; class Magnoliopsida; order Malpighiales; family Erythroxylaceae; genus Erythroxylum; species Erythroxylum areolatum. The sequence continues at coordinate 52,085,012 of JANIJH010000004.1, read as the reverse complement.
CATATGCGAGATGGAATTTTTAGTACTTTTCGGTATAAAAATCCAGAAAAATTCCTGTGGATGACTGGATTGGAGATTAGTAGGGCTTCGAGTTTTTACTTTCGCTGGAGTTTCAACTTTCCAGTGCTCTTAATCCAACCACATTAATCATGATGTGCAAAGGGTCAGCGAGCGATTGATTAGTTGTGAAAAATGAAAATAGACGTTTAGGAAATTTTATTAAGAAAAATAGAGTTTATAGTTTTTCATTTAAGCAATCCCTTTTTAAATTTTAAATTGGTGTTACTTTCTGTAATGTTAAATATAATAAAAGACTTCTTGCTCATTTGATAAGCTCTTCGTATTTTCACATACTTTCTGCCCTGTGACCTACGTCTCATCTTAATCACGATGGGTCTTCTTAATCTGAATTCCAACCACAAACCAAGGCTTAAGCCTAGACTTTTAATCCTTTCATCAGCCAAGCCTAACATACGGAGGACATAGAGCGAGCAAGAAAAGAAATAGAAAAGGTCACCTCGGATAACTTGTCAAGATTATTTTTATGGGACACCGGAAGTTTATAGTTTAATTATTGACAACATATGCCAATAAAGAGATACAATTATCAGCTTGATAAATTTAAGCTTTATTTTTCTTTCGAATATTGGAAAAAAAAAGTGAAAAAGAAAAGGATTTGCACAAAAATTGATCATTTACTTTTTTTTTCCGTTGCTCATCGGAACAGGAATCCTTGTGCCAAATGCCGCCTCTCATAACTTGTCTTCTGAGTCCAGTAACTTCGGTCTTAAAGGGAAATCCAGATGCCATTAGTATCCCGTACTTACTGTCTTATGTCTGGGGGAGAAGGACCTTAAATTGTTCCCACTACAAGAAGAATAATTGTACTAATAACCATAAAGATATTGTCTGGTGATTATTCTTGATGGTAGTTTGTGCGGTTGAATATTTCCATGCTTCATGGAAGAATCATTCAACTCACGCCTAACCCACCTAAAAAGAAGGCATTTTAGATTCCCCAATGGCCACTGTCTACTTTTTCTAGTGTAATGCCTTTCGATTATTAAAGAGAGAATAGGTATCATTTAAAACTCGTTGCAATCACGTGATATTTTATATCAACTTGTAGAGATAAGATTTTAAGAATCTTAGAAATGTTCAAAATTCAAGGGTTCTTAGTAAATCGAGTATTATCTATTTATTGAAATTAAAAAATTTTATTAGACATTTATTACTTACAAATTTTTATAAAATTAAATTTGTTCGAAAGTAAAGATAATAAATAAGTCTAATAAAGGATCAGGTTAATGAGCCAAAAGTTTAGTAAAAATAGACTCTTATTAGTATAAGCAAATCTGCTTTTGGACTTGTGATGGGGAGCCCAATAAGATTTCTATAGATAGTTGTTAAGGTCTCTTATAGCCTACCGATAGAAGTTTGTGATTGTAAGGTTACTTTGATCTATTAAGAGGTTAACGGATAACAGATTATTAACAACATAAAGCATGTCACAGAAGCTTGTTTATACATTAAAAAGCTTGTTCGAAGGATCTAAAAACTTATTCAAGCAGTTGAGAAGCCTGTTTATTGAGTTTCGGATATCAAAATAGGTACTTTTTTGCATTCTCATTGATTATATAAGTTCATAGTAGATCTTGAGATCAAAGTTAAGGTTTGTATTAAGTTATACATGTTGTATTAGAGCAGTTCCATGATTGTCTGAATTTAAATGAAATTTTTACAGTTCTTCACAAAGAAATTAGAGAAATTTATCTATTTTTGCTTACATAAACTACATCTATGTTGTTTGGATTGACTTTTTATGAGTTCGCTTGAAAAAAAAGGCAAAAAGATGAACTTCGATGTGACTAGTAAAAATCGTTGTAATCTGATAAAAATCACTAAAAATAGTCACCAAAAATCACCTCTTCCCAAAAACTAGGGCAGACACGATGTAGAAATGTTCAAGAGCTTCTAAGATGTGCCTAACTTTCAGTGCATGCAATCCACATGTGTCGAATAGTTGATGCAGGCATCTCACGTGCACTGGATACGTGTTCAACGCATAAGATGCACACACCTGTGGTGGGCCCATTTGCGTGTCTCACGCATGTGATCCATGCACCATAAAGGTGATAGGAGCATTTGTGCACGTCTGACATGTGCACGACATGTGCCACGGAGATCCATATGCCTCTATATGTGTCTAGTGAGAGTTTTCCATAGACCTTACTCATATAAAGTCGTGTGAGGCACTGACGCGTGTAATTCATGTGTGCATGCTGATGGGAACATACTATCAAACAAAAAAATCTCAAAATTTAGAAAATGGTGCCTCAAATTATTTTGGGTCAAGTTTTGTGGCTAGTGAATTTTCTAAAATGAGTTTTAATTTTTCAGAATTTATTACATTGGTAATAAATAACGTTTAACTCCATAAAAAATCAAATAAGGTTATCAAAGATGATTGAGTGAATTTTCATGCATTTGACCTAAAATAATAGAGATATATGTGGTTTTGATATCTCATATGGTGTATTTATTATTTGGTATCGTATGATTATCACTTGGATTGAGATTTTCTTTGTGATAAATTCTCAAAGAAAGTTTGTTGATACTATTTTCAACACCTGTATTTGATAATGAGATTTTGCATAAGGATTTTACATTTATAAGTGGTAAGTTATCACATATTTTATGCCTATATAGATGAATGCAAGGATAACGTACAAGCTTATTCTTTATATTTGTAGAATAGTTTGAAACTAATGAAAATGCAGTCATCATAGTGACCTTTCAAGTTAGTATTTGGGCTATTTTGCTTGCAAGTTTGGAAATGCTTTTGATCTCACGTTTGGTTCTTCTACCTATAGGTGTTGGCTTTATTGGGACACTGCGTTGAGATTCGATCCCAATCTCAGTGGAATAATCACGAAATTTTTTCGTAATTTTTGATTTTCCTAAAACCAAGATCTATTTAATTCTAGAAAATGATTAACACACATTGTAATAAAGCGGAAATTTAATTCGTACCTTATTCTGAAGCTTAAACTTTATTTTGTTGTATGCCTCAAACTGTTTTTGAAACTGGTCCGTCTCAACTACCGTAGTCGCACAAATGTCAGGTCTCTAACAGTATCCATAGAACAGGTTGAGAGAACTCTGTAACTTTTACAGAGATGGTTAAGCATGAAGTACTAGCTCCATAGAGCTTAAGCCTATTTATAATAGGTTTTGGACATTTTAGTAATTTAATTGAAATTAAATTCTAATTTCAATTAAACTTGGATTAGAATTACAAATAATTTTAATTAAATACCATTTATGCCCATATAAGATACAATATCTTATATTAATCCTTATTTATTAAATATCTCATATTTAATCATACATTTTCTCAAACTTTACAATCAAGTCCAACTTGATTAAATTAACTTTGTTCTCTTCAATCCATTCTATAAGTGAGACCCATTAAATTCCCAAATATGTTAGCAATGATTATAAAATCTAATTTTAATTCATAATTAAAATTAGATAAATTAAAACTCCTATTAATCTATCTTTAATTCTTCAATTAAACAATTTATAATCATAGATCAAGATTGGTGTCTAGCAATGCATCATGATCACCCAAATATTTAGGAATGTCAAAGTAGTTTTGATTAACCTTACCATGCATAATTTTTTCATATAATTCAATCTTTTCATCATACAGTGTTTCGATTAGATATAGAGCATGAAATTAATGTCTACTCTATTTTGAGTCTAATCATATTAGTTCTCATCCATTAGCTATTGATTCAATTAATGACATTTATAAACTATTTACAAAGCGTCATTTCACCTTAGCCAAGGATTTCTCTAATCAATACTAATCGAGAACAACAAAACATTCTCCCTAATTACTTTAGGGTCATGAATCCTATCTTGATCATTCAACTATCTCTATATAGTTCTTGCTACTTCTAATGACTATGATTAAACGACCCATTAAATAGATCATAAGTAGTATCAAAACATAGCAATCCTCATATAAGATAACTTTGATGACCTCAAGTCAAAGGATCACTTATACAATCATCACAATAAGAATTCCATAGACATACAAGTAATATTCTAAATGGAATTCTCATATCGGGTCTGTTAAGTGAACTTGTTCTCTAGCAAGCACCTACATGTTTGTTTAAGTATCTCTATACTTTAACCTATGAGATCGACTACTTCCTTCATAAAGAAAAACAAAACGTGTGCTAGTCTTTTATGTTCTATTAATGTCCAATCTTAATAGAACAACGACTAGGAATATTTAGGAATATTACATAAATGCATTATGGATCTCATAATTATAATCTCATTATAATTTTATTTGTAATGTACAATTATCCCATGGACTTTATCATATATATCTAAACATATACAAGATAAAGAATGCTTTTAAATAATTTGTCACTAAACTACAACCAAAGCGATTGGCTGTAGAGCATAAACTAACAATCTTCCACTTGCACTAAGACAATCATTTAAGTATCTTATACCATATCACCATATGATGATTATTCTAATACTAGAATAGTGGCTTAATGAGAGAATTCTACAAGATTGTCCTTAGCGAGCACAATCCCATCTTAATTATCATAATAATTAAGAAAATTTGTCTAAACACATTCTTGAATCTTCGATGAGACATTAGCTCCTTATGCATGCCCAATGGCTCTAATGGTCTACAGTACATTACTGTCTTGAACAATGCAAAGAAAACTATATCAAGTTCACTAAAGAACTTGTTGATCCAATTAATCATTTCCACCAAATGAAAATTGTATTATGGCTTAATTAGCAATAAATTGCTACATTGGAACTTTTCTGTTCCTAATGATATTTTTCTAAGTAAATAAACCTTAATTAAGATTTACTTCTAAAGTTATATCCTTTTCATATTGAAATCAAATATCAACTCACATATAGAGTAATGAATATCTTTAATACTTCACAAGTATCTGATATCTTGAATACTAAACATCTTTAATACATTATCTAGTACATTATCTCTGCATTTGTACTTAGAACAAGTTAATAACGTTCAATCTATAGATCTAATTCCTATAATTAAGCTGCTATCTTTTCATATCCAACAAGAGTTGTTCTTCAAAATTATGTTTTTAACAATTAAAAGTTAGAATTATTGTTCTCTGTGAGTAATATGTCTCCATATACTTCTATTGAAAACAACTATACTCCCACTAACCTTCTTATAAATATGATAAATTCACAATCATCTTTAAAAAAAACTCTTTAAATTCATCGTGAAAGTAAATCTTTCAATTTCTCGTTGCCTTTTAACTATACATCAAATATATCATTAAAGGCAATAGTTCCAATTAGATGTAATGTTATGAGATTTGAACCTTTCAGATTCCTTCTTACTCCCACTACTTATCTTAAGAACCATTCTCCCACAAGTATACATTTGAATCAAACAAGTTATTCAATGAATCTATAAGATTATATCCAACCTTTTAGATATCTCATAACACTTTATTACTCAATTTAGTTCTAAACTAAATGGATAATATATGCTTCAGCTAAGCATCACATCCTTAAATCATTAGCTTTGAGTCTTTTAAAGACTTAACGTTAGATATCTAAATCATAGAAAATCACAAAGCACATAATGCAATAATGAGACAATGGTTTCAACTTCATGAAATAAATTTAACTCTAAACACAATCATTTAAGTTATTCCAAATCACTAATATGAAAAATCCGCGTTTAGGAGTTCTGGACTAAATATACATATTAATCAAAACTTAAATGTCAAGTTTATTAACCCCTTTCAATTATACACACACATTAATAATTATTTGGTCAATCAAGTTTTGTAACTAATCCTAAGTACATTTTCATGAAATGTTAAGCTACTTACAAGTTCAACAAGTTTTACTAGAAAACATTTTTAACACACCTTTTTGGACATGGACCTAGTCTTTTTATATGGAGTCAAACATTGGTAATGAATGTCGATATGGTTACTCAACTAAGTCATGTTTTTAGTAAGTTGATTGGTTGGAACATCATTATAGCCTTTTGACATGAAAGTGCACATTTGTGATACATGTCGATCCAATTACTCAGTTACATCACGTTCTCAACTGGATACTAGCTCTATTCATAACCCGAAAGCAAGTGGAATAGTTATTTATTTAAAATTTACAAACACTTTTTTCCAATTAATTAATTCCTGCCTTGTTGCTTTAGCTACTCGTTTTTATGAAAAAAATGCCAACAAAGCTTCTCAGTTGAAAGATCTAAAATTATGAATGAATATGAAAACTTATATGGTGATAAACTAACACTGAATCCTAGTTAACTTGCATATTTTAGCCAAAGAACCCAGATCACTAATTTCGCAAGCTAATGACTCTTCATAACCTAATAGATTATGTTCAAATTTAAATCGATTTCATTCCATCTAAGCCATTGATATGTTCACACAATTCACAATACGCAACCTAAACACACTAACATAAGCATATGCAAAATTCACACTCAAAGCAAAACACATAACCCTCCCCACACTTGAAGAACACATTGTCCTTAACGTGAGAAGGAGACAAACAAACACACAAGGAAGAAAGTAACATAAAAGAAATAAAAAACTAAATTTTAAAGAAAAGTGTTAGAAATAAAACCTTATGGTGATGGAGGTAGTAGTTACACACCTTGAGCCTCGAAATACCTATGAATACATCTGATGTCCTGGATCTGGTGTCATTGTTCCTTTGCCATGTTCCTCATTTCCCTAGAGTTTTCAGCCAAAGTATTTGTCATTGTTTTGGTTTGGTTAGATATTGTTGTAAGTACTTTCTTCCATCCTGATTATTCTTCTTCATCCTCCTCCCTGGACCCCTCGCTAGTCGAATTCTGTACTTATTATTGTTAATCACTCAAGCTTGCTTGACTGTTCGGCACTAATATCTCAAAGTTCCATATTATGAGACTTCATGATTTTAGCTCACCATAGATGATGATGGTTCATAAATTTAGGACGATAAACCGTGAATCCATTGTACTCAGCTTCGTAATAATCGACAATGTCCGAAACTAAATAACCCATTCTTATGTTATTGCTCCTTTTACGTCGAGTAGTAATAATTGCATTGACAACGTGGGTAGTTGTGTAAACTGGGATGTTGTGGTCCATGCACCATAATAGGAAAAGTTCCTTCGTTGAATAGTTGTTAGTTTTCATCTTGTCAAAAATAGTTTGACACATGAATTTGTGCAGCAACAAATATTTGTGGCTTTTAATGTTGTTATATGCATTCTTAGCGGCAAAGCACAGAACCTAGTTAATTCAATCCAGTTAGGGGTGGCACAGAAATCATCGTGCCAATCCACTATAAACGATTCGGGGAACCCATAAATTTCATACAAAGCATCATAACTAAGCTCTTAAGGTTATCCATGTAAACTAAACCATAATTCCTTAGGTTTATTGGATTCCAACTAAAGGGATGTAAAGAATTATAGGGTTAGTTCTTCATAAACTGGATATTGAACATGAATAAACCGTCCCCATTGAATTCTCTCAACTAGATTCTCAACCTTGTCTCTCATTTATAGTCTATCTAAAGTCTCAAAATGGAAGTACTTAGGAACTTAATTTGCTTATTGCGATGAGAATGAAAGTGATTACCTTCCTCATCTGAGATGATCAGGAAAGGCACTCCATAATCAGCTGCCCTATCTCTTTTATCACGGTTTGATATTTCAATTTTCCCCTTAGATTGGGTGTGCTTAATAGTCTGCTTGATTCGTGGCCCCATTAGGAATGAGAGTGTGCAAAAGTTGAGAGAGTAAGGGAGTCGAGTGGTAGAGGGAAGTGAAAGCCATTGAATATCTTATATTTAGAGAGAGAGAGAGTCTAAATGAAAGTGATGGAAGAAAATGAGGTTAGAATTGAATATATAGGTGAGAGGAGGGAAATTTTGTAATAGAAACACTGAAAAATGCATGCCTATAACGCCTTGCAGCAGACCACGATTGTGGTCTAATTTCACCATTTCTGATTTTTTTCTGTCTTTCGCCCTTATATACACCCCTCGAGATCCTTTCCTAATTTCTTTTTAGCATTATCACCTCATTACACTTTCTTTCCTGACCATCTTTTTCAAAATTAATGCCCTACTTTTCCATGATATTTCTTTATAGCCAGGACAACCTAATTATGGAATTCAAACTACCTAAAATCAAGGAAATAACTGGTAATTTAAAAACCATGGGTTGCCTCCCATGCAATGCTTCTTTTAATGTCATTAGCTTGACGCTCTTCATTACTCAAAGTGGTTTAAGAAAATTCTTCAGTGGTGACTTGGTTGTCAATCTCTTAAAATGTACGCACGCACCTAGTTTCTTATGCCGCCTCCTTCCTTGTCCTGATTATTTCTTCTCCTTTTGTGAAATTTATTCTTTCCTAAGGAACACTTTTGAACATCATTTTCTCTTTTTCCCCACCAAAATTCGATCCCTTCATGATGGTCATAGGTTGGAGAGGATTCTTTTCATTCTTTGTTATGAGGAAAGACACATATTCCTCTCCTACCTTTAGAATCAGCTCACCCCTGTCTACATCAATAATTGATCGGGTAGTGGCCAAAAATGGCCACCTGAGGATAATTGGGATTTCCTCGTCTTCTTTTATATCTAGTATGAAAAAGTCCGTGGGAAAAGTAAACTTTTCCATTTGAACATGTACATTATAAATGATACCCTTTAGATGATGAGCTGATTTATATGCCCTTTTTACCAGTTTCTTGGTGGTGCTATCTCACCAAACCCCAGCTTTTGATATAAGGAATATGGCATCATGTTGATGTTGGCTCCCAAATTGACAAAGGCTCTCTCTATTTTGATACCCTTAATAATGCAACAGATATAAAAAATCCCCTGGATCCTCCTTCTTTGGTGGTGTCATCAATTTCTTTTCTTCCTCTAGTTCTTTTTCCACCTGTTCCCTTATCGATTCCATTAGTGTAACTGTGCTTCCGATTTCTCGATCATGTCTACAACTTCATTCAGCTCATCTTCTTTAGATTTCCTCATGGCTTTGATTGGGAATAGAACTAGGGTAATTACTTTTTTTTCTCAAGAAAATTGTACCTTGCTAATAAAGATCCTTCCTTATTCTCTTACACCTCTACCTTCTCCTTGTTCCTAAATGGGTTTGGCTTTTGTTGTTCCAAAATAGGGTAGGGTTTTTATATTGATGCATCTAAGTTGTTTATAATTTTGGTTCACTTCGAGAAACATTCTTATCAACCTTATTCTTGCCCTCCCCTTCATTGTCTTCAACTTGGTGGGATTCCTCCTTAGGCGTTTATGTAACGGCCATTATTCTTTTTTTAGAATAGGCTCGGTGTTACTTGGAAGAGTTCCTGCATTTCGGGTCGTTATTACTTCTTCCAATTGACCTAATTGAACCTCCAAGTTATGTATCGAAGAGGCATCATTCTTTGTAATGTGCTCAAATTTACCTTTAAGCCTCTTATGTGCATCCTCCATACCTCTAATTTTATCTAAAAATTTTGTCCAGTTTGGATTCCATCAATCTCGTTTCGTCTTGTCAGAAACCCGGTGGTCTTTGAGGTCTGAATTGTCCTCCAGCAGTGTTTGACCAAGAAAAGTTTGGATGAGTTTTCCACCCAGGTTTGTATGTGTTAGAGTAGGGATTGTTTCCCCCTCATCGACCGTATGGGTTCCCATGTAGTTTACTTACTCTAATTCATTATCCTTCATTAAGAAGCAATCGATTGTATCATGAACCATCTACCATAGAGCTCACACTTCAGGTGAATAGTTTTTACTGTATTTAAGGATGAAGCCTTCATGTTGTTTAATTGTCAAGTTAAATTATCAATTTTATCCTACATTTCTGTCATTTGATCGACAATTATGACTCCTTTTTTCTCACGGAGAGTTACGGGTTGTCTACTCCACTCGTTCGTCCATAAATAGCTATTACTTGATATTTCTTTTAACAACTCTTCTGCTTCATCTATCGTCTTCCTCATAGGTGATCCTCTTAAGGCCACATCAATGATGCCTTTTATATGTCGGGTTACTTCGTTATAGAAAGTTTGTAAAAGTAATTCTTTAGGTAGGTTATGGTGTGTACATTTTCTGTTCAAGTCTTTGTATCGTTCTCACACTTCATAAATCGATTCCCCATCACCCTGCTGAAATTTTGTGATCTCTTTTATAATTTTTGTAGTCTTGGTGAGAAGAAAGTACTTATTTAGGAAGGCACGAACTAATTGGTCCTAAGTGTTGACATTAATCGAGTTGAGGGAATGGTACCAAGTTTTTGCTCTATCCTTTAAGGTAAAAGGAAAGAGACTTATTCTTATAGTGTTTCTCGACTTCTGATGATAACAAAGGGTATCATATATTTCAAGGAAATTGACAATACATGCATTTGGGTCTTTATTCGTTAATCCATAAAATTGCACATTTTCTTGAAGCATATTTAGAAGGGCTGGTTTAATTTTAAAGGAAGTTGCTTACACGGGTAGCCCAGTGACTCCTTGATTGGCTACATTGAAGCCTAGTCTCATGAAGTCCATAAGAGTTCTCAATTGATACCCTTGCTTTGCACCTTGATCTAACTCTTGTTGAAACTCCTCAGCCATTGTTGCTTTTATGGTTTCTTTTTCATCTTCACATCAAGCTCTTCTAATTGAATGTTCTAAACGAGTGATGTCAAGCTCTACAGTTTCAACTATGTGACTCGAACTTCTTATAACTCTTGTATTCATGTAAGAGCACGAACATAAAAAAAGGGCAAAATATAAAAACTTATAACTAACTAAAATGCCTTAGACTAAGAGAACTAAACTATTCTTCACCCTCATCGGCAATGGCGTAAAAAACTTGATCATGTTGTTTGAGCTTCAATTTATAAGCCCTCAAATACTACACGCGTACTGGTAGTGCCTGTAGTATAAGAGGTGTCGATCCCAGAAGGAAGGGGATTAATCTAATCCTAAAAGCCTAAGGCTGAAAAGATATGAAACTAAAAACAAATAATACAATGGGAAGCAAATACGAGATTTGAATTCAACCAATTAAGTCAGAAATTAATCATGAAGTTATTAACAATTGAGCAACAAGCACACATAATGGAAATCAACCAAAGAATTTATCAAGTTATGAGAAAGGGGATTTTACCTACTATTAATGCTAACCTTATTGATTATGTGTTAATGGGTTGTTGATTCTAGATGATCCTAGGGTTGATTACTATCTCTTGAGTTATAACCATTAACCCTAATTAATAAAACCTAATTGGATTATAAAATTTGTAATCTCTTAAATAACAAATTATCCAAAACCCTAATTAGATTTGAAGCACTATAATAAACTATTAGAACGTCACTTGGTATCACTCTCTGCATAATTACCAATATGATTTATCATGGTTTCTATTAAATCGCATAACTCTTATTAATCTAATTTAATCATTTTTTATTCAGTTCACCCTCTCATTTTGTTCCGAATTATGTAAGAATGCAATCAAATCACAACATTCATTCAATAAACACAATCAACTAAATTATCATTAAATCAAAATAAAATTCCGAAGAAGAGTCAGAACATCATCAACATTCTACCATCTATCATCATACAATCCATCCCAACTTTATACATGAATGAAATTTAAACGAAAAGCAAATAGAAACTTAGAATGGACAATCTTGGAAGGCATCAACATCGAAAATCTTCCTAATCTGGGAAGCACATTGAGACCGGTTCCTCTTCCTCTTCCTCCTCTCTTTATGTTCCCCTTTCCCTCTTAGGGTTTCTAAAAGTAGCTCCATGAAAAAGCTCCCTTTTCCTTTCTCTTGTTGTTCTTTAAATATTCTTTTATGTTTTGGGTAACTTAAGGTTTTTTGGGGTCCTAAAGGTCTAAAAAGCCCCTCAAAACGTGAACTTTGTAAGTATCTGTGAATCTGGCTAATACAAAAGACGATCGTGGCTCACATCTGAGCCTTCTTTCATGATCGTGGCATTCAGGACATAATCATAGGTCATTCTTAGAGCTTTTATCACAATCGTGGTCTAGGATGTTGTTTCAGCCTGAATGTCTTTTGAAACTCCTCTATTCTTTGATATTGACCCTAAAACACTAGCAAACACGTCAAGGTACCTCAAAAATTTAATATTTAAGCTCAAAAGCTTGTACTAACCCTCAAAACACTTAAAACACAATTAACTAACTAACTAACTAATTTCTAACCATAGGACATAATAAGTTTCTGAATTAACAGCTAAACACATATCAAACTATGCCCTAAAATATGATGTAATTTACACTTACCACATACCCTTAACCTCATCACCGTTACCCATTTATACTTTCACAAGAGAACTCCCTAGGTCTTTCAATTTGGGGGGTGATTGCTATTGAAGCACAACACTTGCAACCTCTGAAACTATCACCTTCTTGTTTGGCTCAAACTTCCATTTTTTGGTGTTTAGTTCCTTGAAGAACTTCATATAAATTGGAATATTCCTGATCGCACCGAACAAAAGCAAATTAATGTTAACTTTGGAACAAATGTTATACAGATTAGAAAATTGCTTATCTTGTTTCGATTCCTTAAGGTAGCTTGGATATGGGATGTAACATCCCGTCCCCATAATAAGGGTAGGACCCAAAATTTCAGTACATGTGAGCTCAAAAAAAGATTAAGGAAATGCATTTTCTTGCTCATGCATAATGTTAGCATATATGCACATAAATATTGAATCTTTGCACAAAAATAAATAAATAAGTGTACATGGATTCATTGAAAACTTCGAGGTATGATTGTTTTTAAATGTGTTTTTATTGAAAAGGAGAAGTAGAGGGAGTAGAGGGAGTTATCTTGGTATGAGTTGTGATAAGGAAAGATTTAGAAACAAAATTGGTAGTGATCTGGAAAATGTTCATTGAGTGTGCTTCAGTCTTTTAGCCATAACATTTTCTCTAGTTGTCCATACGAGATGACTCTTGATTTCGATTAACTTAGAGATATATGTCTACATTTCGTATGAAGACATCAAATTTCAATTCTGTCTCTAAGAGTCTCAAAATTTCATGAAGTTGAGAACTGGGTGCAGTACATTGGGAGCTGGATGTAAAATTCGTGTTCTGACTTCGGGAGAAAATCTGGATTAATCTAAATAGATTTTGGCAAAGTCTCCTTCTTGAGAGTTGCATATCTTTCTATTATATTTCCAACGGTATATAGTATGAAATTTTTGGATATCTGAGTCAAAAGTTATGATCTTTATAAGTGGAGATGCAAAAGTAAGACGAAGAAAAAGTAAGACGAAGCAAAAGTAAGACGAAGCAAAGTAAGACGAAGCAAAAGTAAGACAAAGCAAAGTAAGATGAAGCAAAAGTAAGACGAAGCAAAGTAAGACGAATAAAAGTAAGACGAAGCAAAAGTAAGAAAAAGTAAAAGCAAGACGAAGAAAAGTACGACGAAGCAAAAGTAAGACGAAGCAAAAGTAAGACGAAGCAAAGTAAGACGGAAGCAAAGTAAGAAGATGCAAAGCTAAGAAGATAAAAAAGTCAGAAGGAAGAAGACATATAAGATAGAATTTGTCTTTGAAGTCTTCATGAAAGTTGTAGCTATTGATGTCCTCTTTCGAACCATCTAAAAACGCCGTAACCAGAAATTTCTAAAGAACGTTATAGCTGTTCCCCCAACATAGGTTCAGTATGATAGAGGACAAAAGCAGATTGGATTCTTTTGGTCATAACTCCTTCTCTAGACAACCAAATGACTTGATTCTTGAACCATTGGACTCGTAAGACATTGCTCTACATCTATACCAAAAATCATAGCCCTTAGAATAAATTGAGAAAGATTGAGTGAAAAAGTGGAACGGGTACAGTGAGTGTATTCTTCAATAGTATGAACTGATGTTATTC
>JANIJH010000004.1:52058566-52070930 GCA_024520975.1 Erythroxylum areolatum | reverse complement strand
GAGAAATGAAGGTTTCGGATGAAGGAGAAAGAAATAAGGGATTTGTGTGTCTTAATTATGGAAGTATCGAGAGTGGCCAGAAAAAGAAGGGGCTTTAATTAAAACAATAAGGCATGGTAGGCAAGTGATACATGTCACTTGCCACATGTCAATCCCTTAAATTTTCATTTAATTTCCTTCCAATTTCTAGTCCAATTTCTCCTAAAATCCCAATGGCTCAAAATTAAAAATTCCTAAAATCATGTATCTAAATTCCAGTTTCATTGGACAGTCATTTCCAGTACCGAAAATCCAATCAATCCGCTACTTGGCAATTTTTTTGATCCGAAAATTTACCTCAAAAAATTTCAGAAAATTTTCTAAAATTTTCCAAAAATGTAAAACACACAAAAATCCACTCCAATTTAATTTTCAAGCACAAAAACATATTTTTCACAATAAACACATTTATAGACACATATGTCGGGAAATGTCATGAATGCATGTACAATCATGTGCATGTGCAAAAATTTCTGTTCATGTATATATGGAGGTCATATTATGCATGATCATATCGATATAAGTTTACACACTCATAACCCATTCCATTACTATTTTACCCTTCCCATCAGTGATGGGATGTTACACAATTACCTTGCCACTTCTCTGAATAGTGATTGCTTGAACTTTCTGATTATTGTGCATTTGAGCAGTAAGTTGCCCTACTTGGATCTTAATCCTCTTTATAGATGTCTCCAAAGAATTGAACCTCTTATTATTTGTTTCTTGATTTTGAGTTGTGACTTAAATAAACACAATCAAGCTTACCTCTAAAGAAGGCTTGATTAGTGGGTTTTGAAGTGAGGAATGCCCTTGGTAATAATTTGGCCTCTGAAAATTTTGATATTGTGGTTGAGATTACACTGGTGGATTGTTAGTCTTCCAAGAAAAATTGGGTGGTTTCTCCAATAAAGTTGTAGGTGTTTGAGCACAGATCATTTTGCTCCCTTAGTTAAAACCATTGAGTGAGTTCACTTATTATTCCCCATCTACAAAAGGCTCACAAGAATATGAACAAACGTTAGCTCTTTGACCACAAGTTCTACTTATACCACATACCTATTGATTTGGAAAGTTTTCAGATAGTCTTATAATTAGCATCTTTATATGATTTGTTAACTCAGCTAACTGCATAGCCAGTTCTTGATTTGAGGTCACTTCATGAACTCCAATTTTTCTTCCCCTCAAACTCTTTTGTTGAGAATTAACCCCCAATATTTTGAAGATTTCATACGTTTCTTTGGCCTTCATCTCTCCCATAGCTCCTCCTTCTACATTGTTCACAATGTACTAACAATGTTGCATTAATCCATCATAAAAGAATTGGTTATGTATGTGAAGTGGCAAATGATGGTGTGGATACTATATAAGCAAGAGTTTGAAGCTCTCCCATGCCTTATGAAATGGCTCTCCCTCCATCTGAGTGAAGGTTGCTATCTTTGTCCACAGCTCAAAAGTCTTTTGATGGGAATAAAACTTTCCCATGAATTTGTTGTACACCTCCTCCCATGTATTCAATGAATCGGGTGGAAGGATCATCAGCCATGCCTTGGCCTGATCCTTTAATGTGTATGGGAAGCAACTCATCCTAAGATGATCTTCATTTAGGCCGTCTAATCGGAATGTTTGAAGGGTGATATAGAATTCTTAAATGAAGTTTAAATGTTCTTCATTGGGAACCCCATAGAAAGATGGCAGCATATTGTAGTGGATGCTCTTCAATTCATAGTTTCTGGTTACCTCTCCCAGACGAATGCACGAAGTGGCAGTACTAATTACTGGTTTGGTATACTCCTTCATTACTATCTAGCTTTCACCTATCTCTTTATCTTCTGGTTTGGGTCTCTCGAGATTGTCTTTAAGGTCCCTTAAAGGTCCTCTTAATTATTTGATGTACGTTGTCAATAAAGTGAACAAGTTCCCCTTCCTGAGACCTCCTTCCTTGCATAAACCAAATAAAAAAAACTATGAATTAACAAGAAGACTACTAAAAAACTCAATGAAATAACACGACAAAAATGTATGTATGAACAGACAAACTAATCAAAATTAAATTACGTGTAAACACTAAACACCTCCCCGATAATGGTGCCAAACAACTTATTGTGCCCAAAATAGTTCTAAAAATACCTAGGTTATCCTACGCACAAGTATATGAGATGGTTGTAGTTGATTACCCAAGGTCATCTCCCATAAAGGTGAAATTTGTTCAATTAAATTAACCTTGAACAAAATTAAAAATACATGCAATTGTAAATATTCTATCCTGATTTATGGAGTGAAGGCTTTTAAAAATAACAAAATTAAATAGAAAATTACATGAAATTTAACTGGGAACAAAAAAGAATAGATTAATTGAAGTGGAAAACTCTTGAGAATTGATTTCACTAATTTAATCTCCCATGCATGAATAAAGGGAAATGATTGGATAGTTGTCTTACTAAAATTACCAATTGGGTTATGAAATCAATTTAAATAACAAACTAATCTAACTTTTGTGTTCTACAAGTTATTACCTGAATTAATTATGGAAACCTTCACTAATAATTACCATTTAAGTTAATATATTTTTAATTATTAACCTAAGTGTCTATAATTTCTCGTTCCACATTAAACTTCTTCTCTCGATCCTTCATTTAATACCAAAATGATGCAAAGTCTGATCATGCTTTCATCTATTCAGTTCAGAAACTATAGCAAGCATAAGACAACAACACAGTCCCGTAGTCATGCATATTTGACTAAAATAGTTACATTAATCCTTAAGAAAAAGAGATCAACACATCACGGTAATAATAAGATTCATCATATTCTAATACTTCAATCCCATCTTGATTAGTACAAGAGAAGTAGTAAAGAAATAAACCAAGTGATTAACCTAAATAAACTATCAAAAGATAACACAATATGAGTCCATAAACTAACATAGGAGTAAGTTTAGCAAAGTAGCAGAGAAATAATAAAAAGAATCAGCAAACAAGGGTTCGGATGAAGAAGTTGTAGTGATCTCCTACCACTCTTAAGCTTCGTATATTGGCTCTCGCTTTTTGTTTCTATTTGGTTCTCACCAAAATGCTCGATTGCTCACGTTGCTTCCACCTCTTTGTTGTTCTTCTTCTTTAGCTCACCCGACTGGGATCTACTTTCTCTCCTCATTTCTCCACCTTCTTTCTTTCTCTCTATTTTTGTGCCACAATGAGTTTGTGATGTGTCAAATGATGGAATGTTAGAATGTGTAATGTCGCGTGTGTAGTCTCTAATGTCTACCGCCACCCTCTACTCTCTCTATTTGTAGTCTCCTTTTAGATCTAGGTTTCAAGCCTATAGCCCTGCAGTTGCCATGTAATAAATTGGTTAATTAAAGGAGAAACTTGTCACAGGGGTGAGTACGATAGTCACTGGTGTGACTCATTTTCACCCCTGTGTAGCTATAGTCACGGGTGTGACCCATTATCACACCCGTGACTTATATAATCACGGATGTGACCATGTAACGCACACTAGTGACTTACATATTATGGGTGTGACCATGTAATTAAATTTATGGTCATCCAATAAACATGTGTGACATGTAAAATTCTTCTGATTTCCATGCAACATTCATAAGATAATCCAATTATCACTCATGCAATATTCACACCATTTTCACTCAATTCATTTCACATTTAGATCAAAACACAAGGATTTGTAACCAAATCAAGATATAAAGGTAATTAAAAGGAACAAAAACTAGACACAACATTGACTCATTAATCCATTAACACCATTTTATATAAAAAAAAACTCCAAATTGCCTCTTATTGAGTTTAATTCACCTGAATTAAATTTTGAAAAATATTCCATAACTATCTTATCATCAAATTGGGCATGACATACTCCAATTATCGTTAATACTTATTGATTAGATGAATTTAAAATTTTTTGAATGGGTTTAAAATCATCGATATACATTATTTTCCAAAAAAGGCATTTTAATCCTAAACTTTTGGAACTCCCGAATTCCATCCAATCAAACTTATTTTCCATTCATTTCATTACCATTAAACTTTAATACCTATTGTTGATATTTTAAATATTTTTTAGGGTTGGGTTGGTCAAAATTACTATTCAAGTGAAAATACTATTCACCTGAATTCACTTTTAATCCAAAAATATTATTCATTGAGAATAAAATTTATATTCAATGAAAGGAAAAGTTTTGGGTTTTACAAAAACATTTCATAATGTAGCAATAAAAATCCATCTAATCATGTTTTCATCCTTTCATATTATTACTTAATTCCATAATTCATAACAAATAAAAAATCTTTCAAATAAGAATCAATAAATTAGATCTTCAAGAAGAAGAATCAATAAATAAAAATTAAAGATTTGCTTGAGTCAACATTTAATTCCATAACTAAAACTACTATACCCCTTCCCCACACTTAAAGATACATATCATCATCGATATACATAACAAGGCATAAAAAGAATAGATCGATGGAGAAAAATTAAAGTAAAATGGTACTTCATCGGTTTATAATCTAGAAATTTGGATTCAATGCATGATTTTCATCCATATCATCCTTGGAAAATAAAATAAAATGAAATAAAATATTAAACTATCTAAAACACGTTTTACTAAGATCAATGTAGTTGTATGTAAACCTAGAGCAATAGCATGATCAACCAAAAAGTCGTTAGGCCCTATTGTTAAGTTTCCATAAACTCAAATATCTAGGCATATTTCTTCATATTTTGACTCTTTTAGTTTTAAGTTTGACGAGAATAATATTCTACGACTAGCAATTCATTTATTTTCAAGCCGACCCCTTTATTGTCTAGTATTTTATTGACCAATCCCTTATATTGGATTGGGTGAAGAGTCAAATGTTTTGGTACTTCCTCCTGGGGAAATGAATTAAGAGAAATAAAAGAAACAGAAATCAATTATATCTATTAATAAAAATTATGGTTTAGAATATTCACAATAAAAAATGAATAGTGTAATATTAGTTTAGCAACGCTAACCACTTGTTAACTATTATGAAAAAAATACACAAAAATAAAATAAAAAAGAAAACAAAACTGCCCCTATCAAAGATCTTGAGATTACTCCGCCTCTATTGATGGAATATAAGTATTCATGTCTTGAGTATTCTAAGTTGTTGCCTCTGTAGTAGTTGGAACATTTGGTTGTTGAGGAGTTAGTGATGATAAAGTGACACCAGGTAGTGGTGGTGGTATTGTCGCTCTAACCGCCTTGCAATCTTGGTAAGCACCTGCTTCATTTATTAATATATGACTCCAATTGTTCCACACACTTCATCAATTTCTACTACCCCTCACGAATGGCATGTTGCACCCCTAAAATCTTCTGCATGTACCTCTCTAACCTGCTAATATTCAGCTATTTTTGATGTGGAGGTGTAGGTGTAGGTGGTCTCTTAGGCGATATCTAAAGAGTCATCCTAATGCTCGAGCTCTACTAAAGGTTGTTCTTGGGGATCCTACCTCTATTGCTACTTTTTTTGTATTAGGGTGACCCTTTTCCACCACTCTAGTGCTATCTCCTCTCTCGCTAATCATATGAATAATCAAAATGCATGCATATACCTCACAATGATTACGAGTACTATCTTTAGTATAAGGCTTAAAGTACCAAGTTTCATTCCCATAGAGGTTGTGAGTACTAGTAGTGACTCTTTTCCTATTATTCGACTAACAATCAAGGTGATGATGATAATTCATGTTGAAACTAAAAAAATAAGTTAAATATAAATTAACACAATTAAAAGGAGCTAAGATAGAAAAAGAGTGGAAAATCAACTAATTAAAAATAGTACCTAGAATTCAAGTCCCCATAGTACTTCCCATGTGGTCATAATTTCACTAATCAATTTATTCTTAAGTTTACTAGACCATGGAAATTCCTAACTAATATCTTTCTTAAAACTATTAACACCTAATTCTAAGTTGATTAATTAAATTCTCTTTCTAATTAAAAATTTTATAATTGCATTAATCGAGTTATAAATTTCTCTAATAGGTTTGACCCTAATAGAGAAGATTTGTGTCAACCTATCTCTAGGTTTGCATGTAACTCCTTTCAATTATACTAGATCTATTCAAGGAAAGGATTTCTTAATCTCTATTGCATGAAATAATATATTGGCAATAATAATTTAAGAATAATTATGAAAATGTAATTGAATCTTAATAAAATTAAAGAATAAATTAAACTAAACAAAGTCACCATAGGATCCATCTTGGGGTTCATCTAACATAGATGCCAAAAGGTATTTAGCTCATGATAATAGAAAATAAAACATCAAAACTAAAGAAAAAGCTAGAAATCTAGGAAAACTTGATTGGAATCCTTAAAATCTTTAGAAGGTTCAATTTAGATTGATTAAAATTCTCTCTAAAGAGGTTTCCTTGATTATTTCTCCTTCCTTCAACCATTCTAAGGTTCCAACTTTTACTTTTTTTTATCTCCATTTTTCTATAACTTAATCTTATCTTTTAAATTTTAAATTCGAATATAGTGAGTTACATAGGCATTAATATAAGTTCGCTAATGACCATGTTATTTAAATTATTGCGCGACATTATCAGGAGCTAACACAAGCACATATACGGGTATGTACCACCAATGTGGCCTTCTCATAAATCAAAATGGGTGTGTTTAGTAAGAAATATTCAACATACCTCCAAACTCTCCTACTTGGCCATATATACTACTCTACACTCTATAACTCAATTAAAATAGCTCCAAATTGCCCCATACGTATTTAAATTCATCCTTTTTTCTCTAAGTGAGTCATTTAGACCTAGAAACAAAATATGAACTTCTTAAGTACTAAAATAAATAATAATACTCAAATAAACCATCAAAATTGCAATAAATATGAGATTTAAAATATTAATAAATCATTACTTATCAAAGAACAATTATTAGACGTCATATATCAAGCTTTTTATGGACATGGTCGAAGTTTATTCAAAAAATCATAACAAACTTCCTCCACTTTGTAGATGTAACCATAAGAAAAGGCTCAAAGGTGAAATGGCCAGATATTTGTGTCTTTAAGATGAAGAAGATCTAAGGCTTACCAAAATCCATACTATGAACAAATTGCTTATTATGAAAAGAATTTGGAAACTATTTTATAAAAAATATTCCATTTGAGTGATATCGATGCAATTCCATCACCTAAAAGCAACCAACTTTTAAAACATTAAAAAAATCATATTATTTTTTTACTCTTGCACAAATGCTAAAGTTGAGGAATCTTATAAAGTTAGAGTTTAAAGTAATAATAGGAAATTGGAAAGATACCTATTTTGGTATTATAAGTAGTGTGAATTGGGTCCCTTACACACTTTTCCCTAAAGGTCAATTAATCAAGCACATATTAACAGATGAAGATAGAGTAAATGTGATTGTTCAAGAATGCCATTAGACCTAATACAAAAGAGGATTTATAGTCATCAAATAAAAGATTCTAGATTACATGCTAAATGTGGCAAATGTAGATTAAATGGCTTAGACATAAATCTAGCCTTTTCATAAACAAATCTTATCTAGATTTGATTAGAGAGCACAAGAAAGAAGTATGGTGGGACAAACTTGTATGGATGAATTCAAACATCCCAAAACCATCATTCATAATGTGGTTTGCAAACAAGAAAAGGCAAAAAGCTAATAATATAATAAAATTCAAAAATAATTTGAAATTGAACTTTACAACTTGGAGAATGAAAATGTATCACATTCTTTGAGTGCCAGTTCGTACCTTATCTCTAGAAATAGATATAAATCAAGTGTAACTTTTTCTGCCACATTTCTACTTGGGGTAATCTAGTTGAATAGGCTATAAACATCACATTTAATAAGAAGGGGACTTAAATGGAGGGAAATGAATGCAAAGAAATGTAGCAAAGAACCAACCAATTTTGATCAATTCATCTTTAAAAGCCTAAACTAGATGAAAGAAATTATTCTACATGGTGAAATTCAAAAGTAAGAAAGTAGTGGAATTCTATAAATATGGGAACTATTTGATATTATAATAATTATTATGCAACTATAATGCTTCAATACTTAGTAGGGTGATAGTTCTTTTGGAGCTAATTATCATACTTTTTAACCTCTTAAACAAAGACCTAGTATTTCAAAAAATTTTAGATTAGTATATAACTTATGACCTCTATTATAACTTTTGCGTTAGCCTAATCCATTATAGGCTTGTACTTATAGTAAAGGCCTCTATTTATATATTTTCTAACTGTAAATCCAAAATTTTCCATTTAAAAAAAATGTGTCCAAACCTAATCTTGAAGTTAAAGTTAATGTAAGCTAGTGCTTTATCTTCGTCATCCTTTATTTTCAACTTAAGCCTGTGACAAGCCTATCAAAAAATAATGGTGATATGTTTAAGGAAGAGTTAAAATGAAAAGAAAATATGATAAATCTGGCCAAAAAATTGTCATCATTTTTTAATGTAATTGTTGCAATTGATAAGAATATAAAATTCATGTTTCTTTAAAATTGTTGTGGTTTTTTAATTATTATAAACAAGAAATATTAAGTACGTTAACTCAAATATGTTCTTATAAATTATTTTCATTTTTTAAAATCACAATAATAAACTTAGTAAAAGAGAAAAAAAATCCTTTGATTATGTTTTTACAATTGATAATTTCCAAAAAAATATATAAAGCACGATGAGCAAGAAGAAGAAGAAAAATTTTAAGTAGATTGATCAATATTGTGATATTACTACTTTACCCTTTTAAGAGTAAATTACTCATTTACCCTTTATAATATATTTCAATTTAAATTGCTTAGGTGACAAATAGGTGACCACTGATTATCAACACTAGCCAATTATAAAGTCGCTCTTTGAAACTTAGGAAATATAAGTGACCTAGGAATTAGTCACTATATCTTATGTAACCGCTTTTGGAAAATTTCATTCTGAAGAAGTAAATGATTATCCTATTGTTGATTAAAGAAAAAACTTTAATTGAATTATTAAATATTTTTCTTTGTTAAACAAATAAGTGAAATTTAATAGGGAACAAGGACTGAACAATATTTTAAGACATCAATGGAACTTGAAATTTTTATAATGGAAATTTTCAATTTAATGGTTTTCATAAAAAATTAAATCTTAATATTTAATAGTATTAAAAGACTTTAACTTATAGAAATAATCTTTAGTAAATTCCAAATTGAAAGAACCCTAAACTTTCATCTTGGTATTGTCTAAAAATTTATCTAATAAAAATTTCCGACTAGGCATCATAACTTACAATGATTCCCCTTATGAGGGACTTACGATCTCCTCTTCCTTTTCTCTTTTCTCTTCTCTCTCCATTATCTTTGACTATCTCCTAATCATCTCTAAAGTAGTCAATCTATGTAAGGAGGAAGATACAATAAGAGATATTGTATGATGCAATATTATTTTTCTTATACCTATGCTAGTACAATAACTTACCTTTAATATTCCAATTAAATCAATTAGCAAGATTTCATACTAGATATGGAACTCTAAGACATTAAAAGAGTCAAAGTTAATGATTTAATGATGTGATGCTTTCTTGAAGCATACATTATCCGTTAAGTTTAGAACTAAATTGGATAATAAAAGGTTATGAGATATCCAAAAGTTTAGATATAATCTTACGGAGCTATTGAAAAAATTGTTTGTTTCAATGTATACTTATATGAAAATAATTCTTCAGATAAGTAGTGGGAGTAAGATTAAAATTAAAAAGTTCAAATCTCATGAAAAAACATCTAATTGGAACTAGTTTCTTTGTTGATACATTTGAGTATAGTTGAAAGGCTACAAGAAATTGAAAGATTCACTTTCGTGATAAATTCAAAGAGTTTGTTTTATAGATAGTTTTGAATTTATCATTTTTGTAAGAAAGTTAGTGGGAATATAATCGTCCTCTTTAGTGAGATTATGTATAAACTTATTGCTTATACATAAAAACATAATTTTCTAAGAAAAAATCTTGTTGGATATAAAAAGGTGACAATTTAATTATGGAAATCAAATTTATAGAGGTAGATTGCAAGTTATTTACCTATTCTATGTCCATATATATAGATAATGTAATAAACATGTTTAATATTTAAGATATCAGATACTTATAAAGTATTAAAGATATCCACTATTCTATGTTGAGTTGATATTTGAGTTCAAGTAGATAAGGAAATTTATTATGGCTTATTCATACTTCAAAATGCATATATGTTTAATTTGAAGTTAGGTTTACACCTCAATAAAACAAATTTATTCTAAGTTCATCACTCAATCGTTCATTAGAGCTTTTCTCATTACAAATTTTTGGGTCAATTTTGAATAGCCATTATAACAAGGAAAATGAAGTATTTATACAATACATTCTCTAAACAAATGTTTCCATATGTCTTAAGTTTCTATGGACGCCAATTTCACACAATTTGGTTCAGCATTCTGCAAGTTATACTCAAAATACTTGAGACTATACTCAAAATGCAACAACACTCAGTACTCAACTTCAAGCCAAATTTTAAAACTTTTAGAGACAAAATTAAAATTTTATTCCTTTATGAAATTTGTAGCCATATGTCTCTAGTTTAATATAAACTCCAAATCATTCTATTTTAATGTCTAAATTTCAAGATATAGTCAAAATATATATGCCTATTCAGTCAAAATACTCCATTTAACAAATTCCATCACTCTTCATCATTTTCATCCTAAACTTATCAATCAACCATTATCGATCCTTTTTTAATGGATTTAGGTGGTCATAAAATTTGGTTGAAAGGAAGAACAATGTGTGAGGAGTTTGTGGTTCAAATTTCAAGTCAATCGGAGGTTCGAAGAAGAAGTTATGGTTAAAAGAGTGAAGGGTGTGCAAAACTAACAAGAGTGAAGTTTGTGGTTAAAAGAGTGAAGGGTGTTTGCAGGTTTTACTGCGGCGTGTGTTTGCGGGTTTTACCGCGGCATCCCACTTTAATCAGTATTATCCTCTTTGGTCAAAGGTGAGGCCACGACTCGAACCCAAGACCTCAAGGTTTTGTTGCACTGTAAGTGCATGCCTCTCACCATTGAGCCAATGGAGCAAGAATAGGAAAGAGGGGGTGGAAGAAAGAATAGAAAATAGCATAAAGTAGTGGACGTAAGAAAGAAGAGAAAATAGAAAGAGGCAGAAAGCAAGAGCTAAATTCCAATTGGTGTGAGTAAGAACATAAGATAAAAGAGCATTTTGGCAAGAGCAACCATTTTCTAGGCAATAATAAAGTAGGGGAAAAAAGCCAAAGGAGATGATAGGGAGCGTGAGATTGGCAGGAGATTCATTGCTAACTCTTCCTCGTCCAAGAGTTCTTCATGTTGTTTGTTGATTTTATTTCATCTTTTGTTGCTGATTGTAAAACTTATTTCATCTTCTATTTTTAAAACTTATTTGCTATGTTTATTGCTTTTATATTTCTCTATTTACTATTAAACATGGGATTGAATTTTATGAACATGATGAACTGCATTTATTCCACGAGGAGCTTATTACTTATTCTTGAGAATTTATGGAATTGATTTAATCGATTACACATGATTGAGTTACTGTTTTATTGTCATGTTATTTTCTATGATTTCTAAACTTATTGGATGCAAACTTTTGCATCATTTTGATGTTGAATGAAGAATTGAGAGAAGAAGTTTAATATTAGAACAAGAAATTATAGACACTTTAGTTATAAATTAGAAATATATTAACTTAAGTGGGTAATTATCAATTAGGTTTAAATAATTGATTTGGATAATAGATTTGATGAATACAAAAGTTAGATCTACTTTAATACTTGAGTTGATTTTAAAACCTAATCGTTAATTTTAGAAAGACAATTATTCAATCAATTTACTTAATCATGCATAGGAGATTGAATTAGTGAAGTTAATTTCTTGAGAGCTCACTACACTGATTGATCAAACCATTCTTTGCTTGTAATTAAATTAGTTTACTCTTTAGTTTATTTGTCTTATTTTCTTTAAATCCCTTTTCTTAACAAATTGGGTAATAGTGTTTACGATTGCATTTACTTTTGTTCATAGTTAATTTGACTGGACTAATTTCACCTCTTTGAGAGAGGACCATAGGTATTCAACTAAAATTACCTCATATACTTACGAGTAAGATAGTGTTACCCCCAGAATTTTTTTTTAATGATAAATCAAGCATGATTAGATTAATGGGGTAACTTAATATGGTATTTAATAAAGTTAGCATGAATTAGCATATGACATTAAATGAGTTAGGTAATAAATAAATGTGATTA
>JANIJH010000004.1:52033060-52048663 GCA_024520975.1 Erythroxylum areolatum | reverse complement strand
TAAGGCAAAATAAAAATAATTAACGAATAAATCCATAAATCAATAAATAATTAATTCAAATAAAATAAAAAAAATTTTCGGGGCCCAACATGGCCCACTTCTAAGCCTTATATCATGATGTTAGCATATAGGTCATAGTCGTGGGCCAAATTATGGCCTTGCAAACGTGCAGACACTCAGAAAAGTTGAGTTTTGAGAGATTTTTCAGACCTTTCGACTCCAAAAAAACCTAGGACTGCCCAGAACACAAAAGGTATATAAAAAATAAGACAAAAAATGAGAGGAGCTTTTTGCATTAACCACCATTGGAAAACCCTAGACAGAATTGACAAGAGATTGAGAAACAGATGAAGGAAGAGAGACATGGAGAAGAAGCCGACTCGAAGTACTTCCCAACACAGGAGGTTTCTTGACATTGCTGCCTCCATCATCCATTCAGATCTGGTTTTTGGAGTATTTTCAATTTTATTATTGTACAGAATTGGAATAGCCGTTGATGGTAGGATTTTATAAATGTTGAAGATGTCTATACTCACTTTCAGGGATTTAGTTTTGAATTAATGAAATTTGATTGTTTGTGTTTTTGCTGGATATTTTATGGTTTAATTTTACACTTCATATCTCGATAATAAACTTAAAGGGTGAATCGAGGAAAAATGATTAAATTGGGCTAACAAGAGTTAGGTGATTTAATAGATCTGGAATTAAATTAGGTTGGTAAATCTTGCGTAAAGAGATTACATATAGGTTTCCTATTGTTTATTAGAGAACTTGAGAACTGATTAGGTTTTGGATAGGATGTTAATTGAGAGATTACAACTTCTCACAATCTAATTAAGGTTTATACTTTGGGGTTCAATCATAACTTGAGGGAGAATAATTGACCTTATGATCATCTAGAACCATTAATTCAATAAATCATAATCGGTTAGGTTAGCATTAATGACAAATAATTTGCCCTTTCTCTCTTTCGGTTAATTCACTAGGTTGAATTCTAGAGTGTACTATCATTGTTCAACAAATTTCTGTAATTATTATCCATATTTAATCTTAAATTATTAATCATTGTTCGTTGATTATTTTCATTAAGTGTTAATTGTCAATTTGTATTTTGTTACTTAATTTTGGTTTCTTTGATTTATTAAGTTCTTATGTTTAAATTTATTGTTTGCTTAACTTCTGTTTAATAGTTTCTGATCTTAGATTTTAGGATTAGATTAACCCTCCTCATAGGATCGACACCTTAGGTACTACGCAAATGACCTGTATGCTTGCGAAATATCAAGGTTAAAATATTAAAACCTACATATATCGAAAAACTACGATCAGAGAACCTGTATCCTAAATTAAATTCATCTTTAATTTAATGTCACATATTTTAGTTAATTAGTTAATCACCTCAACTTAATTAGTGACTAGTGAACTAGATTTACATTTCTTAGTCATTTTATTTCTATTTTAGTAAGAAAAATACTAATTAAATTCATTTTTCTAGTACTATCAAAGCTAGCTTGGTACACTTTTTCACCCAATCTCTATGGACATGACCTAATCTCATCAGTTTTTATTACTTGAAGGACATCATTATACTTATTATTTGTGAAGAACAAGTTTTTGGCACTATTGTTGATTGGTGTTCAAATTGTGTGTTGCTATTGCTACTGATCCATGTATTTTATGGTTTTTTTAGTCTTTAAAGTTATTTATTTGAAATTTTTATTTGTTCTTATGTTTTCTTTATTTTTTCTATTGTGATTTGGTGTATAACCAGAACAACAAAAGGGTAAGATAAATTATTTGATCCATAGCTTGAAAGAACAATCAAGGTAATTAGAAGGCAAAAGAAGATGGCTAACCAAGTAAAATCAATGAGAAGAGATAAGCAAGAAAGAGTTGATAAAGAAAGAATTAAGCAAAAAATGTTGCAAGAACATCATAAGGAGGAAGAAAGAATTGGAAATGCTAGAGAAGACGGAAAAAGAATTTATGTTAGTGGTCAAGAAAAAGCTTATCTAAAACAACATTATCGAAGGCTAATCAGACACTATTATCAACCAATAGTGGCAATGAATTATCATGGAATTCAGAGGTCAATGTTGAATGTAAAAAATTTTCATATTCCATTAGGCTTAATTAATTTGGTGCAAATGAACCAATTTGGAGGAGCGCCACTTAAAGACCCAAATAATCATTTGGCAAACTTTTAGGAGCTACGTGACGCTATAAGAATTAAAGGTGCAACATTTGATGACATTCTCCTCACCCTATTTCTGTTTTCATTAAGAGATAAGGCAAAAAAAACTAGTTACACATTACACCAGTGAGTAGTCTAGGCACCTAGAAATAAGTTACTTAAAATTTTCTCACAAAATTCTCTCCACCATTTAAGGCAATAAAGTTAGGGGCCAAAATTGGAACTTTTCATCAATATGACTTAGAATCTCTCTATGAAGCATGGTAAAGCAACAGGTGGAACTCCTATGGAAAATAATTTAGGAGAGATTTCGCACTTCTTGAGGACATTGCATCTAATAGTTATCAACGTCCATTAGAGAGATCAAGTGGAAAAATAAATGGAGGAATAGATAATATGAATTAGATTACGTAACAATCAGCTTAAATTGTAGCACTTACTAATCAATTTTCCAAGTTTGCAAGCAAGCATAAGCACATGGAAAAAGTCACAATAGCTAGTTTTTTATGATATTATTAACAAAAGAGTAAGAACAAATGAATTTTGTGAATCGAAGAGGTTATGGGTACAAGTTTAATCCAATGTAAGGATAGAATAATCAAGGCTTTAGAAATCAAGATAATTATATATAGAGAGCCAACAGGAGCTCACCAATAGGCCATAAACAACATGTAAGGGCCCAAGTTATATCCTAGTTGAAATGTTACATGTCCATGAAAGTAAAAGTGATAGGTGTTGAAATTATGATATGATTATGAATTGCATATTTCTTGAATCTATGGTCCATCAAACCATAATTAGTAACTTGGTATTAATTGATACCATTAGAAAATTGAAGTACTAAAATGTACATTTGGACTAGGAAAATGTCAAATGGCAAGACAAGTTGGTACATGAAAATTTGAATGACTAAGCCTATGAATTAGTAACAAATGGTATAGTTAATAAATTGACAAGTGGTAGCAATAAGTAAGTGAAAAATGGCCTAACATATTGGTGACATTTGTCAGCTCATATATGGGACAAATGAAGAACATGCATTGGTTACATGTGCTCTTTCAAGATTAGGACACCTAGCAACTTAGGTGTTAAGCTCTTATAAGGAAATTCTCTATGGCCTTTATTCATGCATCTCCATTGAAACTCTCTCTTACACTCACAAACTCCTGGATTTTTGCTTCAATTTGATCATCATCACTTTATATCTTTGTAAGATATTGCATCAAAGAGGTAGATCCTACTATCTTATGTGCTATTATCTTCTTGGTGCTAAGATTCGCACCTTGATCTTGGAAGTGTGTTGGTTGTATAAAGGTTAGTTTAACTTGTTCTTTGAAGAAGGAATTTTGAAGTTAAAAAGGTAAGGGAATTCTAAACTTGATAGCATGTATTAATATAAGTTCTATGATGATTGAATTGGCCTAAAATATATGTTATGATGATGATAATTGAGTGTTGGAAAAATGGTCCTTGTATGGCAAATTCTATTTTGATTTTGATGTATATAAGATAATGATTTGTGAGTTGCATAATGAATGATTTTTAAATTGGATTTGGACATGAATTTTTTAAGGGATTGAAGTATGAATAAGTTAGATTTAAAGTGAAATTGATGGACTTTGGTGATGGTGTATTGAAATAAGTATGAAGGAGTTAAAATTTGGACTTAATTAAGGTTGAAAAATAACCTAGTCTGATGCTAGATTAATTGATTAAAGGTTGAATAGGTTTGGATTATTAATTGAGGTACTAATTTAAGGAAGGTGTTATATGATAATAAATATCTAATTTTGGAAATTTATGATTTGTTAAAAGAATGAAGTATACTTATGAATGCAAATGTGGTTCAAGGAATAAGATTAATGTGAATTAGGTGTGATTGTTTATGAATTAGGAATATTTGTGGACTTATATAATATGTAATCACTTAAGGCTATCATTGATGTATTGTTACAAATTTTTACATTCATAAGACATATTGAATTTGTTCGGGCATGAATGAATGCCTTCAAATTGAGATTAAAGAGGTAAATTCATACTCATGCATTATTTCATTGTCAAGTGATTCTGAAATGTAATATGTTTTGTTTTAAAACTGACAAGTCCTAGTTATAGGTAAATAGGCATGTCTAGAAGGGTCTGCAGCTGCCCTTGTTCTTAGACACTTAGGTTTCTTCTGTACTTTGACACGACAATGTTCCCTGTTCTTAGACACTACAATGTCTTCTGATTTAGAGACTTAAGTCTCTTCTATTTCTGTTGATACCAATCATTAGTATCCCCTATTCTGTTCCTATTACCCACTTCTATAAAAAAGACTAGCAGGGTAATATGTTTTGTATTTTTTGTTTTGATATATTTTCTGATCTGATACAAAATAAGTTTTGATTTGATACAAGATAAGTTCTGATTTGATACAAGTTCTGTTATGTTCTGACATAAATATATCCTGTTCTGAGACTTGTACATTGTGTTTTGAAGTAAAGATGTTTTGTTTATGATACTTATATGATTTGTTCTGATGTATTATATTCTATTATGATGCATTTGTGATCCGTTCTGCTGCAATGAACATTCTGATTTGAACAATTAAAGATTCCTTGTAATATAAGATGATTTAGTGGATGTCAATGTTAGACGACTGTTAGAAGTAGTCTCCGTTTTGTATCTTATTTAGTTATTCCCCACTCAGCTTTATGCATAGCACGACTGTTTTGCCTCCTTGTAGGTTTGGATAAGAAGATTTGAGAGTAAAACAAAGACAACCACAATGGCCAAGAAGGTTGTGTTTTATTTTAGAAAATGTTCAGTTTGGTTTTGAATTATACTTAATATGATAAGACTTTTGGTATCTTTGTATATATGGTTTGTAATAACCTTAATACAGGATGAAATTAAAATTTATGACATGTAATTTGATTAGTACAAGATGTATGATATGTTTTGCTTTTAACTCAACAAATTATGAGCGTGAATTATGTTGCTTTATTTTCAAGGAACTTCAGGAGTATCTTGGTATATGTTAGGTATGTTTTATGTGGCCTCTGTATATCCTCTTAGGGGGTATATGTACATTGTTTGGTATCTGAGCATGGTTTGGGCAATTTTGGTTTAGCGAGCACTTAACTATTGTTTATACTTAAATGTAAGAGTTATGTCTGGCCTAATACGGTTTGTCCCATATTTTGGTTTTAGAATTAAATATGGAAAGATCTCATGAAGTTGTTGATGAGGTTGCTGAGAGTAATAATCCTGAGTGATGTTGTCCTTCAATATCGAGACCCTCTGGGGTAGATGAAACACCACCACCTTCACCCCCAGCTCAGGGGGAAGCTTTGTTTAAGTTGTTACAAGATAAGATGAATTTGCTACACCTTATAACCGCACCCAAGCCTCCAATCGATCAGCTGCGAAAGTACAGGGTTGAAGAATTTACTGGAACATCTTTGGAAGAATCTGAAAGAGCTTAATTTTGGTTAGAAAAGGTGAAGAGGGTGTTAGATGAAGTTAGTTGCCCACCTAACTAGATGATTCATTGTGCCATCTCCCTTCTTCAATGAGCGACCTATGAGTGGTGGAAGTTTGCTATGAGATATTCTCAGCTGCCAGAGCCTCTGACTTGGGATTTCTTTTCCAAAGAGTTTAAAGTCAAGCATGTAACGGAAGTCTATAGAAAGGAGAAGTGGAAGCAATTCTTGAACTTGAAGGAAAGAAACCTATCTGTTGCTAAGTATGATAGAGAATTCAATCGACTCAGAAAGTATGCACCTGAAGCTGTACTTACCAAGGAGTTTCGGTATTATCAATTTACGGGTGGTTTGAATGACTCGATTAAAGAGCACCTTATAGCATTCACTCTTTTGTATCAAGTGAGTTACCATCAGCTGATACAAGCTGCTATTAAGATAGAGAAGCAGGAGATGTTTGAGAGAGAAAAGGGTTTAGTGAAGGGGTTTTGCAAGAGGGGGTCAGCTCTTAGGTAAGACAATTCATGAAGGTGCTTCCATTGCACCTGAATTCACTTAGAGAGTTGTGGCTAGGGTAAGACAACAATACTTTCCCTCATTGACTCATTTAGGTTCTGGTAGGGGTTCCTTTATGGGTCGAGGTTTTGGTACTTCGCAGTGCCCTCATTGCTTCAAACACCATTGGAGTACTTGTAAGAGGGCTATAAGTGCATGTTTTTGACGTGACATCACATATCATTTAATATAAACTGTCCTGTGAGATAGTCTCAAATTTCACAAGCTAGTAGAGAGGTTTCTCATGCATTTGCTGGGAATAGAGCATGAGCTAGAGGTCATGGAGGATCTAGTCAGATAAGACCTAATCTGAATACTCTTTCAGAAACTATTGATCAACCTACTGTGCTTTCTGCTTCGGCTCGAGCTTATGCTTTGAAAGCTTGTGAGGATCAGGATGCAGCTGAAGTCATTGCGGGTACTGTTTCTCTCTTTAATTCTGAAATGCATGCTTTGATTAATCCTGCATCTACTCATTCTTATATCTGTGTTGGAGAAATTTCTGATAAAGAGATGCCTATAGATCAGTTAGAGTATGATATTTATGTAACCAATCCTTTGGGTAATAGTATGTTGGTTAATCAAGTTTATAAAAACTATCCTGTTATAATCCAAGGAAGTGAGTTTGTAGCGGATCTGATTAAATTTCCTTTTCATGAATTCGATTTGATTTTGGGTATGGATTGGTTGTCCAAGTCAGGCAATGGTTAACTGTAATGCCAAGACAGTTGTGCTTAGAAAGCCTGATCAACCTGAAATAATATTGCATAGCATCTGCACTAGTTCTTTGACTAATATGATATCTACTATGCAAGCTCGAAGGTTTCTTAGCAAGGGATTTGAAGCTTATCTGGTTTTTTTGTGATTAATTCTAAGAAGGAGAGTGTTAAATTGTGAGATATTCCAGTGGTAAGCGAGTTTTCAGATATTTTTCTTGAAGAGTTACTCAGACTTCCTCCTAAAAGGGAGGTAGAGTTGTCTATAGAAGTTATGTCTAGTACTGCTCCTATATCCAGAGCACCGTACAGGATGACTCCTACTGAATTGAAGTAGTTGAAAGTTCAGTTGTAGGAGCTACTGGATAAGGGATTCATTTGACCCAGTGTCTCACCATAGGGAGCACCAATTCTATTTGTTATGAAAAAAAGATGGTACTCTTCGGATGTGCATTGATTACTGGCAATTGAACAGAGTCATAGTGAAGAATAAGTATTCGTTACCAAGGATAGAAGAGTAGTTTGATCAATTGAAAGGTGCAAAGGTGTTCTCAAAAATAGATCTACGATTAAGGTATATCAACTTCAGGTAAAGGATGTGGATGTCCCGAAGATTACATTCAAGACCCATTATAGACATTATGAATTCTTGGTAATGCCATTTGGGTTAACTAATACTCCAGCTGCATTCATGGATTTGATGAATAGAGTGTTTAGGCCCTACTTAGACTAGTTTGTTTTGGTATTCATAGATGATATCCCATTCTATTCTAAGAATGAACACAATCATGCTCAGCATCTCCAGATTGTGCTACAAACCTTGTGGAAAAAATAGTTGTATGCGAAGCTAAGCTAGTGTGATTTTTGACTTTAGGAAGTATATTTTCTAGGACATGTTGTCTCTTCTCAATGGATTAGTGTTGATCGTAGTAAGATTGAAGCAATTGTTAACTAAAAGCTGCCATAGAGTGTGATGAAAGTGAGAAGTTTTCTGGGTTTGACTGGTTACTATCACCAGTTTGTGAAGGGGTTCTCATGAAAACATCCCCTTTGACTAAATTTCTATAAAAAGGAGTGAAGTATGAATGGTCTCCTATATGCCAAACTAGTTTTGATCAATTAAAACGAATGCTTATTGAAGCTCCTGTGTTGGCTCAACTTCTTCTGGTAAGGAATATGTTATGTTTAGTGATGTATCTAAGAACGGTTTGGTTTGCGTTTTGATGTAGGATGGAAAGGTGATTGCATATGCCTTTAGGCAACTAAAGCCTCATGAATAGAACTATCCTACGCATAATCTTGAGCTTATAGCAGTAGTGTTTACTTTGAAAATTTGGCAGCACTACTTGCATAGTAAAAAGTGTACGATTTTCACTGATCATAAAAGTCTAAAGTACCTACTTACCCAGAAAGAACTTAACCTGAGACAATGACGTTGATTGAAAATGTTTAAAGATTATGATTGTATTATGGATTACCATCCAGGTAAGGCTAATATTGTGGTTGATGCCTTAAGTCAAAAGACTATTTCGACATTGTCAGTGCAATAGGGTGAATGGGGACTTGCATCTGATGGGGCTTTAATAGCTTAGTTGAAAGCTAGGCTTACTTTGAGACAAGAAATTTGTGATGCTCAGAAAGTTGATGATAAGTTACAACAACTTATCTTTCTAACTCGAGAAGGTAAACAACTGGGCTTTTCTATGAAAGGAGATGGTGATTTGTATTATAAAGATCGAGTGTGTGTACTAGCTAGTGGTGAATTGAAGAGAAAGATATTGTTTGAGGCACATAATACTGTCTTTACAATGCTTCCTGGTGGAAATAATATGTATCAAGATCTAAAGTAGCATTATTAGTGGTCGAGTACGAAACATGATGTAGTAGATTATAATACAAATATTTGACATGTCAACAAGTTAAAGCTGAGCATTAGGTTCCATCTGGATTGTTACAACCTATTTTGATTTCTTAATGGAAATGGGATGATATTATCATGGATTTTATCACTGGACTTCCTCTCACTCAAAGGAAGCATAATGTTGTATGGATGATTGTGGATAAGTTCACCAAGTCTGCTCATTTTCTGCCTGTTCATCTTGATTATTCATTAGATAGGCTTACAGATATATATGTGAATACGATAGTGAGGTTGCATAGGGTGGCACTATTTATTATTTCTGATCGTGATCTTCGATTTACTTCGAGATTTTGGAAAAGTATATAAAAGGCTTTAGGTACTCAAGTCAATTTCAGTATCATTTTGCATCCCTAAATAGATGGACAATCTGAACGAGTTATTTAGGTGTTAGAAGATATGCTTCAGGGTTGTGTGTTAGAATTCTCGGAAAGTTGGGATAACTATCTTACTTTGATGGAGTTTGCTTATAACAATAGTTATCAGAGTAGCATTAGCATGACGTTTTATGAAGCCCTATATGATAGGAAGTGTAGGACTGAATTTTGTGAAAACAAGATGATCGAGCCTGATATTGTGAAAGATACTGAAGAAAAAGTTCAAGTTATTTAACAAAGATTGAAAGCAGTAAGTAATAGGAAAAAGTCCTATGTTGATTTAAAAAGGAAAGATATTGAGCATCAAGTAGAAGATAATGTATTCTTGAAAGTGTCAACATGGAAAAACATACTTTGATTCAGAAAGAAAGGTAAGCTCAGCCTGTGATATATCGATCCTTATGAGATTCTTAAGAGAGTCAGATCAGTAGCTTATCAGTTAGCTTTTCCTGAAGAATTGGCCAAGTTACACGATGTGTTTCATATTTCCATGTTGAGAAGATATCGTTCAGATGATACATATAAAATTCCTGTGCAAGAAATTCAAGTCCGGCTGGATTTGTCTTATGAAGAAGGGCCTATGTCTATCCTAGCCAGAGAAGTTCGACAACTCAAAAATAAGCAAATACCTTTGGTGAAAGTACACTGGCAACACCATGGACTTGAAGAAGCAACATGGGAGCCAGAATCGACCATGAGAGCTTAATATCCTTATCTATTCTCATTAGGTATGAATTTCGAGGACAAAATTCTTTTAAGAGGGAGAGAAATGTAAGGGCCTAAGTTATACCCTAGTTGAAATGTTACATGTCCATGAAAGTAAAAGTGATAGGTGTTGAAATTATGATATGATTGTGAATTGTATATGTCTTGAATCTATGGTCTATCAAACCATAATTATTAACTTAGTATTAATTGATACCATTAGAAAATTGAAGTACTAAAATGTACATTTGGACTAGGAAAATGTCAAATGGCAAAGACAAGTTGGTACATGGAAATTTGAATGACTAAGCCTATGAATTAGTGACAAATGGTATAGTTAATAAATTGACAAATAGTAACAATAAGTGAGTGACAAATGGCCTAACATATTAGTGAAATTTGGCAGCTCATATATGGGACAAATGAAGAAAATGCATTGGTGACATGTGCTCTTTCAAGATTAAGACACGTAGCAACTTAGGTGTTAATCTCTTGTAAGGAAATTCTCTGTAGCCTTCATTCATGCATCTCCACTGAAACTCTCTCTTACACTCATAATCTCTTAGATTTTTGCTTTAATTTGGATCATAATCACTTGATATCTTTGTAAGATACTGGATCAAGGAAGTAGATCCTGTTATCTTTTGTGCTATTGTCTCTTGGTGCTAAGATTTGCACCTTGATTTTGGAAGTGTGTTAGTTGCATAAAGGCTAGTTTAGTTGGTTCTTTGAAGAAGGAATTTTGAAGTTAAAAAGGTAAGGGAATTCTAAACTTCATAGCATGTATTAATACAAGTTCTATGATGATTGAATTGGCATAAAATATATAGTATGATGATGATAATTGAGTGATAGAAAAATGATCCTTGTATGGCAAATTCTGTTTTGGTTTTGATGTATGTAAGATAATGATTTGTGAGTTGCATAATGAATGATTTTGAATCGGATTTGGACATGAATTTGATAAGGGATTGAAGCATGAATAAGGTAGATTTGAAGTGAAATTGATAGACTTTGGTGACGATGTATTGAAAGGAGTATGAAGGAGTAAAAATTTGGAAGCACATTGAAGGTTATGGTGAGTGAATCTTTGGTTCACTCATCCCACGATCGTGGGAATTGTATGGTTCCTTCCCATGGTCGTGGGAAGTACTTTGGAAGGAGAAAAGGTGGGTTTTGTGTAATTATTGGACTATATAAGGTTAAGGCACTTTATAATGGTTTAATTGGACTTAATTAAGGTTGAAAAAGAACCTAATTTAATGCTAGATTAATTGATTAAAGGTTGAATAGGTTTGGATTATTAATTGAGGTAATAACTTAAAGAAGGTGTTATTTGATAATAAGTATCTAATTTTGGAACTTATAAGTTGTTAAAGGAATGAAGTATACTTATGAATGCAAATGTGGTTCAAAGAACATCAGTAATGTGAATTAGGTGTGATTTTTTATGAATTGGGAATTTGTGTGGACTTATATATTGTGTAATCACTTAAGGCTTTCATTGATGTATTATTACAAATGTTTACATTCTTAAGACATATTGAATTTGCTCGGGCATGAATGATGCATTCAAATTGAGGATAAAGAAGTAAAATCATACTCATGCATTATCTCATTGTCAAGTGATTATGAAATGTAATATGCTTTGTTTTAAAATTGCCAAGTTCTAGTTGTGGGTAAATAGGCATACCTAGAAGGGTCTATAGTTGCCCCTATTCTTAGACACTTCAGTGTCTTCTATACTTTGAAACTACAGTGTCCCCTGTTCTTAGACACTACAATGTCTTCTGATTCAGAGACTTAAGTCTCTTCTATTTATACTAGTACCAATCATTGGTATCCCCTATTTTGTTCCTGTTACCATTTATATAAAAAGGACTAATAGGCTAATCTATTTTGAGTTTTGATATATGTTCTGATATGATAAAAGATAAGTTCTGATTTGATACAAGTTATATTTTGTTCTGACACAAATATATCATGTTTTGAGAACTCTTACATTCTGTTCTGAAGTAAAGATGTTCTGTTTCTGATACTTATATGATTTGTTCTTATGTATTATATTCTATTCTATTATGATGCATTTTTGATCTGTTCTACTGTAATGAATAATTTGATTACTTTCTGATTTGAACAATTAAAGATTCCTTGTAATATAAGATGATTCAGTGAATGTGAATTTTAGACGGCTGTTAGAATTAGTCACCATTTTATATCTTGTTTAGTTATTCCCTACTAAGCTTTATGCTTAGAATGGTGGTTTTGCCTCCGTGTAAGTTTGGATAAGAAGATTTGAGACTAGGACAAAGACAACCGCAGTAGCTAAGAAGGGTGTGTTTTATTTTGGGAAATTTTTAGTTTGTTTTTCAATTATACTCAATATGATACAACATTTTGTATCTTTGTGTATTTAGTTTGTAATAACCTTAATACAAGATGAATTTAAAATGTAATTTGATTAGTATAAGAAGTATGATATGTTCTGCTTTTAACTCAGCAAATTATAAATGTGAATTATGTTGCTTTATTTTCAAGGAACTTCAAGAGTATCTTGGAATGTGTAAGGTATGCTTTGTGTGGCATCTGTATATCCTCTTAGGGGGTATGTGGGTATTACACAACAACCTTAAGTAGAGAAGAAACCATCTTTGGAATAGATGCTTAGTGCAATTATTACAAAGCCAAGGAATAAGTTTAACAAGTATAAGTGTCAAATGGGCAATATAGAAATGCATGTGATAAAGCATTGATTCTTTTATGAAAAACCTTGAAACGCAAGGCAGTGGATTCAAGTTAGCAATGAAATCT
This sequence comes from Erythroxylum areolatum, assembly GCA_024520975.1. NCBI lineage: Eukaryota > Viridiplantae > Streptophyta > Magnoliopsida > Malpighiales > Erythroxylaceae > Erythroxylum > Erythroxylum areolatum. The sequence goes on along the minus strand of JANIJH010000004.1, from coordinate 52,035,920 downwards.
TCCTAGTAATACAAAGTAAAACCTAAGGAACAATATAAGGTCGTTACACCTTGTAGTGTGAAGGAATTAGAAGAAGCATCACCTAAAGTAAAAAACTCCGTTTAATCTAACGAAGAAAAAGAGTCATATTGGCATTGAAAATTAGTAAGAAGAATTAAGAAAAGGAGTAAGATGTTGGGAATATAAAAGTAATTTTCTAATTGTTCTAAAATTGGTTAATTTGAATTAATCAAATTCTATTTTTTGTTCAATTTCAGAGTAATCGTTTACTTGAAACAGATCTGCTTATATTTCCTTCTTCCATAGGTAATCCCATTCTTTTTCCAGTTGTTCAATAACCTCCTTGCTTAATTCTTCTAAATTTCTAATAGTAGTCAAAATTCTATTTTTTCGATTATCTAAAAAATCATTTAACTAAAGGAGATGATTTTTTCATTCATTGCAAAACTTCCATGATCTCTTCCCAAACCAAATACAAATCTTTCGATTCATTTGGCTCTCATGCTCAATTAGGTGATGGTAAGGACAGAAGAAGAATTAAAATCGAAGATCACTCAAAATGTTCATTATCCTCAGAGATTTCAAAAGAAGAAAGTGAATAATCAATTTGCAAAGTTTCTACAGATTTTCAAGAAGTTAGAGATCAGCATCCTTTTGATTGACACAATTGAGCAAATTCCAAACTATGAAAAGTTCATCAAAGACATCATGACAAATAAGAAGTTTGGGGATTATGATACAATGTTGACGACAAAAGAATGCAGCACTATAAACAAACAATAAACAACAACATCCTAGTATAGGTTCTACTAAGATGTAGGATTTAAGGTCCAAAAATATGCAACCTTACTCCTAGCTGATTGGTAGGTTATTTCCCATATACCCACAGAGAAAAGAAAAAAAAGAAAAATGGTAAAAAGACAAAAAGAAATAAATCTTTAAGAACTATTTGTAGGAAAAAAACTACAATAAAAAGATAAAAATACATATAATATATAAAATATAAAATAAAATAACAAATAGACATAATAATAATAATAATAACAATAACAATAATAATAATAATAATAATAATAATAATAAATATTAAAATAATAAAAGTAAAAAATAAAAGAAAGGATAATAGTAAGGATAACAATAACAATATAATTACATATAATTAAATACTCACAAATAAAAGCATAAAATAATAAAATAAACAATACAAAACAAGTAGAACAAGAATAAGACTAAAAATATAAAACAAAATAAACATAGAAATAAATAATAATGATAATACTAATAATAGTAATAATAAAGATAAAATTAAAAAATAAAGGATAATAATAATTAATTAATTAATATGAAGAAATGTAAGTATAAAATAAGTAATAAAATAAATATTACAATAAATATAGAACGGGGTAAAGAATAAAAATAAAAGATAAAATAAGTAAATAAATACATAAATACATAAATAAGAAAGAAGAAAGAAGTTAAATAAATAAATAAATCTAGTAAGTCATTATATGAGAATGATTAGGTTAGGTAAGTAAATGGTTAAGCTAAATAACTACGAGTAAAGTAGTACAAAACATGAGGGGCTTTAATTGATGTTCAATAAGGAGAACTTACTTTGAGAGTCAATAGTGAGAAGGTGGTGTTCGACATATACAGAACTCTTTAAAACCCAAATGTGTACCAACTTGCAACATGATTGATATAATTTTTTTCCTGTGTGGTAACATCTCTTACTTCTTTTCTTTCAAAAGATTCTCTATTGACTTGTTTAGAAGGTATAGATGAAATTGTTTATATGAGTGTTACTAAGTTATTTGTGAAGAAATCTCTTGAATTTTTTAAGCTAATGAAAAATGTTGAGGGTTTTGAACCTTTATTTCAAGTTGAAGCTATTGATGATGTGAATGATAAGAATGATGCTTCAGTTAAAATAGATTTGGAACCATTGATTGAAAAATTGAAGTGTGCATTCTTAGGTGATCATTCAATATTGCCTATCATCATTTAATCTTCAATTTCATTATTATAAGAGGAAAATCTGCTTAGGTTGTTAAGGGAATGTAGATCTGCAATTGGTTAGTTTATTAATGACATTAAGGGAATTAGTCCCTCAATTGTGATGCATAAAATTCTTGTGACAAATTCATATGCCCCTTAGTTCAAGGATAAGTCCTACCCAAGTAAAGAGAGGTGGAATCACCATATTGAAGGATGAAAAATAAGTAAATTATTGTCACTAGAATGATCAATAGTAGTAGGGTTTATACAGGTTAAAGAAAGTTAAATAAAGCCACAAGAAAATACCAGTTTCCATTACCTTTCATTGATTAAATGCTAGATGTGCTTGTACGGTATACATTTTATTATTTCTTGGATGGTCATTTATGCTACCATTAAATAGTAATAGCTCTAGAAGACTAAGAAAAGACCACATTTACATGTCCATTTAGTACTTTTTCATTTAGAAGGATGCCATTTAGACCTTGTAATGCTTTTTCCATTTTTTAGCATTACATATGGCTATCTTTTCTAACATAATTGAAAATTTTTGGAAGATTTTTTAGATGATTTCTATATGTATGGTGATTCATGTGATAATTTCTTACATCTCTAGTGTTGAAAATATGCTAGGAAACCAATTTTGTGCTCAATTGGGAGAAATTATAATTTATGGTGTCAAAAGGAATTGTCTTAGGTCATAAGGTGTTCTCAAGGGGAATTGAAGTAGAACGGTGTTGGACCCCACACCTGGGCTAGCATTTCCCACCCAGCGTGTGTTTGCAGGTTGGCTCAATGGTAAGAGGCGTGCTTGTAAAAGCAACAAAACCTTGAGGTTGGGTGTTCGATTCCCACCAAAGAG
>JANIJH010000004.1:52022662-52032960 GCA_024520975.1 Erythroxylum areolatum | reverse complement strand
AAAAATTCTTCTTTTCTTTACACATGAATAATCGCCAATAATTTCTCATTTCATATTTCTAACTTCTAAGAAAAGTTCGGGCTCTGAAATAAGGCTAATGTTTTGGCTGATGCCATAAGCTAGAAGACTATTTCGGCACTGTCAGTGTAGTAGGGTGAATGGGGACTTGCATTTGATGGGGCTTTAACAGCTTAGTTGAAAGCTAGGCCTACCTTGAGAAAAGAGATATGTGATGCTCAGAAAGTTGATGATAAGTTGCAACAACTTATCTTGATAACTAGGGAAGGCAACCAACCTGAATTTTCTGTGAAAGGAGATGGTCATCTGTATTATAAAGATAGATTGTGTGTTCCAGTTAGTGATGAATTGAGGAAAAAAACTATTTTTTGAAGCCCATAATTCATCCTAGTGGAAATAAAATGTACCAAGATCTGAAGTAGTATTACTAGTGGTCAGGTATGAAACCTGATGTTATGGATTATATATCCAAATGTTTGACATGTCAGTAAGTTAAAGCTGAGCACCAGATTCCATCTTGATTTTTACATCCAATTTCGATTCCTCAATTGCAATGGGATAACATTACTATGGATTTTATCACTAGACTTCCTTTCACTCAAAGGAAGCATGATGCTGTATAGGTGATTGTGGATATATAAATGAATGAGATGGTGAGATGGCATGGGGTGCCATTATCTATTATTTTTAATTGTGATCCTCAATTTACTTTGAGATTATGAAAAAGTCTGCAAAAGGGTTTGGGTACTCAAGTCAAGTTTAGTACCGCTTTCTACCCCCAAATAGATGGATAGTGTAAACGAGTTATTCAAATATTGGAAGATATGCTTCGGGGTTGTGTGTTAGAATTCTTGGGAAGTTGGGATAACTATCTTGCTTTGATGGAGTTTACTTACAACAACAGTTATCATAATAGCATTAGCACGGCACCTTATGAAGCTTTATATAGTAGGAAATGTAGGACTTCGATATGTTAGACTGAATTAAGTGAAAATAAGATGATCGGCCCTAATATTGTGAAAGATGCTGAGGAAAAAATTCAAGCTATCCAACAAAGATTAAAAGTCACCTATGATAGGCAGAAGTACGCTGACCTAAAAAGGAAAGATACTGAGTATCAGGTAGGAGATAAGGTATTCTTGAAAGTGTCACCATGAAAACACATACTTCGGTTTGGGAAAAAAGGTAAGCTCAGCCCACGATACATCAGTCCTTATAAGATTCTTAAGAGAGTTGGATCAGTAGCTTATCAGCTAGCACTCCTAAAGAATTGGACAAGTTGTATGATGTGTTTCATATTTCCATGTTGAGAACTTATCGATCTGATGATACATATAAGATTCTTATGCACGAAATTCAAGTACAACTAGATTTGTCTTATAAGGAAGGGCCTGTGTCTATCCTAGCCATAGAAGTTTGAAAATTCAGAAATAAGAAATACCTTGGGTGAAAGTACTCTGGCAACATCGTAGGCTCGAGGAAGCAACATGATAACTATAATCGACCATGAGAGCTCAATATCCTTACTTATTTTCATCAAGTATGAATTTTGATGATGAAATTCTTTTAAAGGGGAGAGAATTGTAAGGCCCTAAGTTACACCTTAGGTGAAATGTTACATGTCCATGAAAGTAAAAGTGATAGGTGTTGAAATTGTGATATGATTGTGAATTGCATATTTCTTAAATCTATGGTCCATCAAACCATGATTAATAATAACTTGGAATTAATTGATACCATTAGAAAATTGAAGTACTAAAATATAAATTTGGATTAGGAAATTTTCAAGTGGCAAGACAATTTGGTATATGGAAAAATGAGATGACTAAGCCTACAAATGAGTGACATTTAGCAAGGAAAATTAAGTGACAAATGCAATAATTAATAAATTGACAAGTGGCAGCAACAAGTGAGTGACAAATGGCCCAACATATTGGTGACATTAGGCAGCTCATATATGGGACAAATGAAGAACATTGATAGTGACATATGTTATTTCAATTTAGTGACACCTAGCATTGGATATGTTAAGTTTTTGCCAGAGTAATTTATGTTTTGGCTCATTCTTCATCATCTTCATCTCTCACCACCGAAACTCTCACTCTCTCATAAATCCTAGGATTTTTGCCTCAATTTGCGTCATCAACACTTGGAATCTTTGCAAGATGTTACATTAAGGAAGATAGATCTTGTTATCTTCTATGTTGTTTTCTTGGTGCTAAGATTTGCAACTTGATCTTGGATGTGTGTTGGCTGCTTGGAAGGGTTACATTAGCTTGTTCTTTGGAGTTGGAATTTGAATTTAAATAGGTAAGGGAATTCTAAACTTGATAGTATGTATTAATACAAGTTCTATGTTGATTGAATTGGCATGAAAAATATGTTACGATGATGATAATTGAGTGCTAGAAAAATGATCCTTGTATGAAAAATTATATTTTAGTTTTGATGTATGTAAGATAATGATTTGTGAGTAATGAACGATTTTTGAATTAGATTTGGACATGAATTTGATAAGGGATTGAAGCATGAATAAGGTAGATTTGAAGTGAAATTGATGGACTTTGGTGATGGTGTACTTAAGGGAGTATGAAGGAGTTAAAATTTGGAACCAAATTGAAGGTTATAGTGAGTGAACCTTCGATTCACTCATCCTACAATCATGGGAATTATATGGTTCCTTCCCACGGTCATGGGAAGTACTTTGGAAGGAGAAAGGGCGGTTTTTGTGTAATTGTTAGACTATATAAGGTTAAGGCACTTTATAATGTTTTAGTTAGACTTAATTAAGGTTGAAAAAGAACCTAGTTTGACACTAGATTAATTGATTAAAGATTGAATAAGTTTGGATTATTAATTAAGGTAATAAGTTAAGGAAGGTGATATTTGGTAACAAAGTATCTAATTTTGAAACTTATGAGTTGTTAAAGGAATGAAGTATACTTATGAATGCAAATGTGGTTCAAAGAATATGAGTAATGTGAATTAGGTGTGATAGTTTATGAATTCAGAATTTTTACGGATATATATGTAACGTATAATCATTTAAGGCTATCATCGGTCCATTGTTACAAATGTTTACATTCATAAGGCTTATTGAATTTGTTCGGGCATGAATGAATGCATTCAAATTGAGCATAAAGAACTAAATTCATACTCATGCATTATTTCATTGTAATAAGAGTTTGAGATGTAAAATGTTTTGTCTTAAAACTGTCAATTCCTAGTTATAGGTAAATAGGCATGCCTAGAAAGGTCTGCAACTACTTCTGTAACTAGGCACTAAGGTGTCTTCTGTATCTGGACACTTTGGTGTCTTCTATACTAGACACTCCGGTGTCTTCTAATCTTAGACACTTCGATGTCTTCTGTTTCAGAGACTTAAGTCTCTTCTATTTCTGAGATAACGATTTTAGGTATCTTTTGTTCTGGTCCCGTTACCCACTTTTATAGAAAGGACTACTAGGCTAATTTGTTTTATGTTTTGAGGTAAGTTCTGATCTAATACAAGATAAGTTATGATTTGATACAAGATAAGTTCTGATTTGATACAAGATAAGTTTTAATTTGTTACAAGGCATATTCTAATTTGATACAAGTACTATTATGTTCTGACACAACTTTATCTTGTTTTGACCCTTGTACATTATGTTTTGAAGTAAAGATGTTCTATTTTTGATACTTATATGAAATGTTCTGATGAAGTATATATGTTCTAAAGCTTTTAATCGTTTGTTTACTCTTGACGTGGATCAACTAAAGATTGTTTCTGATATGATCTAATTTAGTGCATGTGAATGTTAAACGACTGTTAGAAATAGTCACCATTATATATCTTGTTTAGTTATTCCGTACTAAGCTATATGCTTAGCACGGTGGATTTGTCTCCGTATAGGTTCTGATAAGAAGATTTGAGACTGGGACAAAGACAACTACAATAACCAATGAAGGATGTGTTTTGATTTGAAATATGTATATTTGAGTTGCTTTTGAGTTGTAGCCAATGTATGAGGCAAATATTGTATTTTGATGTAAATGGATTGTAATGGCTGTAATACAGGATGGATTTGGATTTAAAAGCATGTATATGATAAGTTCAATGTTGTGATAAGTTCAATGTTGTGATATGTTCTGTTTATAAAATAACATCTAATGAAATGTCGTATATGTTTGCTTGAGTTTTCTTTTAAAGAAGATTTTGAAATGCTTTGGATTGTTTTCTTTTACTGTTTTGTGTGACGTCTATATATCTTATTAGGAGGCATGTGGGTATTACATTAACACTGATTTTTGCTTTTTCTTGGTAATTTATTAATCTATTGGCTCATTAAAAAAATAAATAGCCATATCTCACTCTATTATTGAGGTTAAATATCTAGCCATTATTAATACTACTTCTGAACTTCTTTGGTTAGATTGATTATTTTATGATACAGACGTTACACACTCATCAGTTATTATCCTCTATTGTGATAATCACATTTTAATATTGATTGTTCATAATGATGTCTTTTATGAGTATACTAAATATATTAAGAATGATTATCACTTTATACATTATCATATCATTTAGGGTACCATTTGGCTTATTTTTTGTTTAAAGATCAGAATATTGGTATATTTAAAAAAGCTCATTCACCAACTTAATTTCGCACTTTCATCTCCAAACTCCAACTTGATCTTCGTTTATCTTACATTTAAAGAGAAATATTGAAAATATTCTAGATTAAATGTTACAAATCATGATATGATTTGTAGTAATACCACCCTGGTTTCTCCCAAATTATGTATCTTGAACATGAACAAAATTTTTTCCACTTTTTGTAACACGGTGTATGTGTGTTAATTCAGCCTTACGCGAGACGGTTATGATAACTCGCTGAGCATGATACAACAAATCTCTATGGTCATGTGCTGGCTGCATCCATTCTGTACGTATCCGATAATTGTTACCCAAGTACATTATGGCTCAATGTGAAGTCAGTGAAGTTTCCAATTATTAAAGACTATCTTTTCTGGGTAAATATTCTAAACGCGTGATACGTGGTCACTTGTCAATAGCTTGATTAAGTTCTTGAAGCTACAGGAAGAGAGGGTGGAGACTTGGTTCTTATTCATTCACAATTTTCTTTATGACCGTTAAGAAATAGAAGGTCCACGGGGCAATATATTCTGAATTAGGGAATATTGTGCAGCTTAACACATCATGCATTAATTCTTCCTTTTTTAAGCCTAATAATCATCATATTAGGCCCACATCTATTAGAATTAGTCCAAAAAGGTACCTGGACCACTTTCAATTATTAAAATCAGTTATTAGAATCGGTCAAAAAATTATTTAGGCCATTATACGTGGGTTAAGGAGAAAGTAGAGACTTGGATCTTTTATTCATACACAAATTTCCTTGTGACTGTTAAGAAATAGGAGGTCCACTGAAGCAATAAATTCTTTTCTCCCTTATGATGTTAATTAAAATATTTAATTATTGTTTGTTCTTGCAAAATTTAAGGTGAAATAGGCATCACAGTTTTGAAACATGAGGAATAAAATAGATGCAAGGACATTATAACATGATGGAAATAGACACAAGGACACTGGGGTATAACATTATACATCGTATGAACCCATATGTTTCTTTTTACATATAAACAATAATGGCAATAGAAACTTATGTTTCTTTTTACATATAAACAATAATGGCAATAGAAACTTACCTTGATCCATCACTATTTATTTGTTTTTACGTGTAATAATTAAACGCCCTTTTTCGTGTAATTTCTCATGTCACTTTCTTTCTTCTTTTCAGATTCTTTGATGGTCAAGAATAATATGTTAAATGTTTTTGGTACTTTATCTTATCTTTTGTAGCTATCAGTTTAAAAAGAGAGAGGGGAGGCATTTAAAATCACTTTTGATTCTAATTTCCATAAGCCCATAACTATGAAATTGTATATGCTTCTATTAAAATTAGTCCAAAAAGTTAATGAATCATTATAAATTATTAAAATAATCTAACAATCTCTCATTTGCCGTATGTTATAACTTGACGATTCAATAACAAACCATAAATATGCACAATACATTGAATCTATCAAGTCATCATCATTGATTGGATCATGTCAATTACAAGTTGATTAATGACGTGATTCTTTTCTTGTATCATATAACCAACTCAATTTAAAACAGTAGTTGGTTGAAACTCTCCTTCTCCTCCCCCTTCGTTATGTTCTTTCATAAGATGGCAAGTGGAGGCTTTTCATTTTTAGGTCATTTTTCTGCTCTTATGTAGTCTTTTATAATTAGGGTAAAAACTAGGTTTTACCCAAGCCCAAAAGTCTGAAATAACCTATGAAATTTAAGTTTAGGAGGTTGATCTGAGTTTGTTCGTATGCAAGACACAACCTAGCCCCCTAAGCTACGATCGTGGCCTGATGAAATTGTCTCTATCACAATCATGGCCCTGGGTCCTCCGTTGCTCTTCTTCTAAATCTTCTCCATTCTTCAGTATCTGATCTCAAATGCTAAAAAACAAATCAAAGCACCTCAAATATATAAAATTAAACCTCAATAGCATGCTCTAACCCACATAACACTCAAAATACAAATATTTAACCAACTAACACAATTTTAAACCTAAACATGCTTGAATCAATTAATTAAAAACTAAAATCATACTAAAATGCTTATTAAAACATTATGCAACCTGTAAGTATCAACGAACATTCGGTTGGTACCAATATTCTCAATTAACATTTTTCTATTCTTGTATCTCTTTTTTGATAGATAAGTACTTCAAATTCATGTGTTTCGCATCCTTTTATTACTTTTCATTCTTATAGAAGAAGATGGTTATAAAATTATTACCGTAAATCATTAGCATCCTAGCTATATTGTGAATAATACCATGTCCCAAGATAAAATATCTTAACCATAATGTATAAACATTAACCTTAAAAGTGTGATAAATTCAACCTCTATAGTGGAAATAGTAATGATAAAATATTTTCCACTCTTTCATAAAACTACCCTGGCTAATAGGAATATGTAACTGAATGTCAACACATCTGACATAGTCTAAGTTTAAGTACCTAACCACTTCAAGGTGATTTAGTCTTTTATATGTGAGCCTGTAATCATTGTACCTTATAAGTACATAAGAACTTTCTTTGCAGTTTTCTAATGAACATTCTAAGATTAATTTGACAACAGGCTAACATCCCATTAGCAAAGTTGAAATTTGGTTGAGTGCAGTTTTAATCATACATCAACCTCCCATTTACTAATCTATAGGGAATAGATTCAATTGCATTCTAGTTTAAATTGCTTGTAGTACATTTCATTTCATTAAACTTATCCCCTTTATGAATTGGAACTATTCTTGTAAAGCATTTTTTTCTAAATCTCTTTAACACTTTATTGATATAACCTTTTTGAGAGAATCCTAATAGTCTTAGCGAACAATCATAAAATATTCTATCCATGTCACATAAAATGCCTTACCTATATATTTCATTTTGAAGTTCTTAGAGAAAAACTTCTTTACATTACGTGACAAGCTAACATGATTAGCAGTTCGAAGGACATCATCAGTATTTAAGGCCAAAATTATAAGCTTGCTCTCACCGACCTACATGTAGATACACCAATCAATGGTATTGTTTACAAAACCATATGACATAATGACGTCATTAAACTTAAGATACCACTATTGGGAAGCTTATTTCAATTTATATATTGACTTCTATAACTTACATACTAAGTTTTCCTTTCCTATGGTTAACAACCCTTTTCATTGGCCCATATACACATTTTCTTCTAGGTCATCATTAAAAAAAGTAGTCTTTACATCCATTTAGTGAAGTTCTAGATCATAATAAGCCATCAAAACTATAGTAATCCTTTATGAGTCCTTTTCTAAAACAAAAGGGAAAGTCTCTTTATAGTCAATATCATCCTTTTGAGGGCAACCTTAGCAACAAGTCCAGCCTTCTACCTTTCAACATTGCCTTTCGAGGCTCGTTTGCTCTTAAAAACTCATTGTAACAGGTGATGGGAGGGATAAAATGGTAAATTTGGATCGGATGATGAGTGTGTATTTTTACATGCATAAATTGGCCTCTATATGGATACGATTGGTAAATTTGGCAAATGCACATGATTGAACTTGCACTTGTGACAATTCCCGGCTTATGTGACTTTGTGAAAAATGTGAACCTTGTGTTTGAAAAATAGAAATGGGAGTGTTTTAAGTGTATTCTGTAAAAAAAATTGACAAGTGAGTACCGATGAGAATTCCGGTACTGACAAATGACTGTTCATTTGGCACTCCAATTAAAGACTTGATTTAGGAATTTTGTTTTTAGTACGAGCCTTTGAAATTTGGAGAAATTTACGAAAGTCAAATGAATTGATTGAATTGGAATATTAATAGGCATGAAAGTGAGTAATTCTGAAAGAATAGAATCTCAATTCAGTCCTTAAGAGTCTGAATTTCTGAATTGAAGTAGTAAAGTTATAAGAAATTGTATAAGGGCAATTTGGGCAAGATACTTAAGATTATAAGGCTTAAGGTTAAAGGAAGGGGCAAAATGGACTTTTCATAATTGGCAAGGGTATAAAAAGGGAAATTAGGGTTTTGAATGGGAAAAAGGAAGAGGAACCGTGGAAGAAGAAGAGGAAGGGAAGAAGAAATTGGTTTTCGACGAAATAACTAAGAGTCTAAGGATTTTGAAAGCCAAATCACGTAAGTTTAAGCCTCTTTCCTCTTGATTAGTTGATTGATTCTTTGTAGCACCCCACTCCCGCAAGATCCAAACCCGACATCGTGGGTGATATCCGAGCCCGTGCCTCACGAGGGTGGTATGCTAGAGCAGTCAAATGCAGTTTAAAAACTCAGTAATACATTTTTATTTTGAAAGCAATCGCCTGTGCAGAAATCAGTAAATAATTTGACTCATTGCCATCAATTTGGATTTTCTTAACCCCTATTATAGATTCATTTCACTTATCAACGTTATCACAAATCACTCATGACCGCCGACTATTTTTAGGTCCTGATCACTTTAATATAGGGGTGAACAGCTCCTTTTTGTTGTAAGACCCCTTATACACATCTCGAATGATGTCACCAATACAACGATTATTATGCCTATAATCAATCTGAACTATACATTGATCTCATGTCCCTATGAACTCCAAAATACCAGTTTTACATTTATCTCTAGCAGTCAAATCTGTTGGTTAATCACACATATGATTACTCGATTTCACATTCTACTTTCTATTACTCTTTCAAAGTACTCTTACTAGCACATAAAGCTTCGATTGTTTCCTTATGTTTTCTCTAACAGTTTCCTTGGGGAGGTATTACACATACTTCTTAATCCAGTCATAAGTATCATTTCCTCAAAGGTTGGATTTCTTTTCAATTCCTCAATAAGGTTCACATATTCTAAATCCTTAATTTAAGCTTTGCCATTCCTTCTTATACACATCTGATTTGGAAATTCCAATAGCTAACAATGCTTTCTTTTTGCCCCATTGATAGGCCGACATTTAGCACTCAGTAATATACTAGGCTTAAAAACTTCATCACCCAATTTGATCTCCTATTATTAAACCTTCTGTTCAATACATTAAATTGCATCACTAACGAAATTCTGAAACACTCAAACACATAATCCTTTTCAATTCTTCAAATTCACTAATATCTTAATCATTATTGCTTTACATAGTCATAGATACATCCAAAGCATTTCTGTACGAATAGAGTTTCCAAACTTTCAAAACAATATCCAGTAAATAATTTCAAGTCATCAAATCACAATGCGACCCACGAGGTTAAATTTGTCCCCTATGTTCATAAAACCACTTTATACTATTTCTATAGATCGCATTACAACTTTTACTGGGACACTTCGTTAAATAATGCAAAATCTCCAAATTAGAATGATACGATCAATACTCGAGCTGTAATTTTCCCAAAATGTTTCTCTTTACATTCATCGGTCATACGCTTTACACGTTTTTCCTCAAACATTTTCATCAAAGGCTAAGATCAGAAAACCTTTTAACAACTTCTGGACGTATCCAACGTACAACCAGTTTTTAAAAAAAACTCCAAATCCAGTATACGTATGTCCCTTGTAATTTCGCATTCTATTATCACCTCTATTGTCATTAAGTCTGTTGGACCCCACACTTGGGCTAGCATTTCCCACCCAGTGTGTGTTTGCGGGTTATACCGCGGCATCCAACACAAATCAGTATTGTCCTCTTT
>JANIJH010000004.1:52012023-52022562 GCA_024520975.1 Erythroxylum areolatum | reverse complement strand
TGAAATAAAGATAGATGTATGTGAATTGTGATCAATTAGGCAGCTATGCGAATATATGTTATACATTGGTATCATAGTGTGATCTGAGCGGACTATCGATGATGGTCACTCATTGAGTTCGCAAAACTCACCCAAAATTTACATTTATTTTTTTCAGGACTCAGAAGAATACCCCGTTAGGCAACGAGCGTATAGTGATCGATTGAGATTGATAGAAGAGGACGGGATCAGTTGCGTTTGCAGTAGTGTGAGGACTTGATACCAAAATACTGTTTTTTTCTAAAAGGACCCTCGTGGTCATTGTATTTTCCGGTTGAAATGTAAAGGACTTTTCGCATATTGCATAATGTAAGTGTATTTTTATTTCAAATAAAAGAAAAAGTGTGTACTGTGATTTGACTGAATGATATATCACGCCACCCTCGCAGGGCACGGACTCGGATATCACCATTGATGTTGGGTTCGGGTCTCACGGGAGTGGGGTGCTACACCCATTGACAACTAACTTACTTTAAACCTTTAAGTTGTCATCCATTAATCTCAACTTTTATTTTATACCATTGAACCACTTTTCAGAATTTTTGCATTTTATGGCTTTTTTGAACAAGATTGGATTCTTATTAATTATTAAGTCACATCTATATTCAATGTCTAAACTACATAATCATCTAAAATAACTAGTCTTTTTTACCTTACAAACCTTCATAATACTATTTTTATAGATTTCTACCACTTGTGATTTGCATATTGTTAGTTAACTCATCACCTATATGTTTGTCTTTAGGGATCTGAATATTGATTTTTTATTCCAATATGTTCCACAATGTGATACAACAAGAGGGATAATAATCTAAAGAGAAATATTGGTTTTAGGAGCTTCCATCCAAATTTCTCAACTATCCACCTTTCATATTTCCCCACTCCTACTAAGTTAGTCATTCTCAATGAAAATAAGCATTATCAGACTTGACTATTCTTATATTATAGTTAGGATAGTAAAATGTGTACCACTTTGACTTTTTGGGATAGCTGATAAAGTAACCACTAATAACGCATCAAATTTGTTTCATGAGGATTATATCTCTTATTTCTGTTGAGTAACCCCAAATATGAAGGTGTCTCAAACTAGTCTTCCTTCCTATCTATAGTTTAGATGGATTCGACGATCTTTAATGTATACATCCACAAGAACAAAGGTACCACGTTGCAACTTAATATAGTTCTATCAATATCTATAAGAGAATAATTTCTTCCTTTAGTTACAACACTTTATTATGCATACTAGACATTGTAAAATGTCCATATATGCCCCGAATTTCAAGAAACTTTGCAAATAGATATAGATATTGTCCATTTTCATCATATTTTCTATAACATTCACCATCTCTATTAGACCTTGCTACTTTTTATTTAGTTGTCTTTACACCTTATTAATGAACACCTCGAGGATATCTACTAATTAAGACTTCTTATATAAAAATGATGAAGTACTTTTCACTGCCCTATGATGGAATGTGAAAGTGACCATATATGTCAATGTGTATTATCTCAAATAGTTGACTAATTCTTATGGCTAGATTCCACAGTATGCATCTAGTTTGCGTACTTTTAACACAATCCATACACACATCCTAATTATCAAAATCTAGTTAAGGTAAGATTTCACTTTTCACTAACCTTAACATCCTTTCTTTGAATATATGGCCTAATCTTTAATGCCACAAAAAAGTAGAACAAGTATGAACAATATGTTATCTATACTATGTTTAACATGAAACACAGATTTAACAAAATGAACATTAAGAGAGAAAAAATATAAATAATAAACTAAAGTGCCAAAACCATAATGGTAATTATATTTATACAAACTTTTAAAGTTATTATCCTACATCATCCAACTTTCTGGCAAAAACCATATTCTTAGCACATTTAAGAACATAAAGATTCTTTTCTAAATCTAGACAATAGTTAGTATCTAAGATAAATAAACTTTATATGTTATAATTCTCTCTATTGAAGCCTTTATTATATTTGATATATATAGGAACTTTTTGGTTGCATTTATGGGTGGGATTTAAAAGAATCCCTACATAATATGTAACATGTAAATAGTTACACCAAAATTTAACTACAAAGTATTATTAGGATCCTGTATAAGACTTTATACAAAAAATAATGAAATATAGGATATAGCTTTCTTTCAAACTATACCTTTATTTGTAGACAATCTCTCTTGAATTAACTAGCCTTTTATAGAAGTAACACTTCTACTCCTTATGGACTTGGCCCTTACCAACCTTCATTAGATCTTAGTTCATCTTTGTGTCCTTCTTTCACAATTTAGCTTTGTTGTTACTAACTCCATCATGAAACATGAGACAAATAGAGTGCTCTTTTTTCTTTTTCAACCTCCCTTCTTTATGAAACAAGTTGGCCTTAATTTCTTGAGAGTTCTATTTTTTCTTAAAGGTGTTGTAATTCATTTGGAAATGGTTAAATGTAGGAGGAAGTCAGTTTATGATAAACTAAATCAAAAAGGACTTACTCACATCTATACCCGTCAATTTTAGAATTGTCAGTAGGTTTGCCATACCCATCACATGATCATGAATGGGATGTGATAGTCAAATTTCTTAGTCATTAGCTCACCTATCAGGTTCCTCTTAATAAACCTATCAGTTATATCTTATTAGGAGTACTCCTTGATCATCATCATAAATTCCCTTATATTGTTTGTTTTAGGCATTAATGGCTTAATATCTTTATCCATCACCATCTGCATCAAATCTAACCTTAATTTGTTTAACCACTCCTATACCTTATCAAATGACTTATCTGCTTCTGTACTAGTCTCAGTAATGTTTGCAAGTTTTTTACGCAAAACTATTTTTAGGTTCAAATCCATAACACCTAGCCAAAACTTTATTTGCTCGAACCAATCTACATAATTCAACCCATTGAACTTGACCAACCCATTACTCAAAGTAAACAAATTGGTAGAAGCTTTAAATATTACATAATCTCACATATTAATGTTTTGAGGAACCTTAATAGATTTAAACAAAAAAAAACTTTGATAATATATTTAATTTCTTCTTTGAGTGATACTTGAATACGTACTTTTAACCAATAATGATGCTAATATAAGTATGCTTTAAAATACATTCAATTATCAAGTCAACATGTATCTTAACTTTGGATATAAACCACATTCACTAAATATGCCAATAAGTCTCTTTAATATCATTAATCATAAGCAGTGGTCCAACTTTAGGTGACCTTCTTCGTGTTATAACTAATAATCTCAATTCTTTAATTTAACCTTTTCTATCTTGTATAGTATGGCATAAACATAAACAACAGAAAATAAACAATTAAAATGCCTAAATATCTTTTTAAGGTAGGTCATTTTTGTGATTTACAAGTTTTGAATGAAAAAGACATTTAATTGGGCAATTTTTGAATATGAAACCACGAATTGATTCCTTTTAAAAGTGAACCAAAATCCTCTTATGCGAACCATGATTGGTTCAGCTTAAACCTTTATCTTATTTTTGTTTACATTAGTGTAACTCCTTTATGCACATCTCTAATAATTTTATACATACTAATCATACCATATGGTTATTGATATCTAGGCCTAGAGGGACAATTTTGAATTAACATTTCAATACCAATCATTTTAACTTCTAATGTAATAACTTCAATGTTTAAATATGTAGCACAAGGTTGATCCAATAAATATTCAAACATTCAAATATGATTAATTGATATTAATATTGGCATTATATATAATTTAATGATTATAAGTATCTAAGATGATATGACACTATTTACTTTGGAAGTACAACTATCTAATTCCATTGGCAAGGATAATTTAATAGAAGAAAGATGCATAATATAATCTTTTGCCCTAGTCTTATTCAACAATTACAAAGTTAAAAGTTTCCCATAAGATGGGAATGTATACTTGGATGAGTAAAGTGACTGCTCAATAGCTTAACGAACTAGTTTCCTATATGAGTAATTCATTAGCACAATCAAAATATGAAAAAAAAACATCCTTATGCAATTCCTAATAATCATTCATACTCAAAATAATATGACAGCACCATAAATATTTCTAAATATGTTTTAAAAGCCTCCAATACCATTAATGGCATTAGAAGTCTTAGTGAATCAAGTTTTATTTTTATCTTGATCTATTACTATTTATTTATTTTACGTGTAACAATCTAGAAACATTTTTTTGTAATTTATTCCCTTTTTTTCTTTTCCTTTATTCAAATTCTTTAACTGTCAAGAATAATTTTTATTCTCTATCTTATTTTTTGTAACCACAAATCCCTTCTTACACTAATTTTTTAAAGCCAGATAAGCATCCCATTAGACCGACTTTTATTAGAATCAGTACAAAAATTTATATGGATGAGGACAAATGTAACACCCCACTAACATAGAGTATATACCTGAACATCTAGAGGATATTTAAGTACATATCCTATAACAATGGTATGTTAGACAAAACATAATCTCTTAAATGGCATCATAAAGAATATACAATACTTAAAACCTCAATACTTAATTTCATTGACAAAAGTTTACATTGTAGCCATATCACTTTATCATCACAATTTTAGAAAAGATTTCATAATCATATAGTTCATAAGCATAAATATGCAAATGTAGATGTATATGAGACTCCAGATTCATTATTATTTGTTGTGACTGTGTCTTTCAGATACAGATATAGATGCTGACCCATTGGGCTCAGTCGAATACAGAAATCACAAAGTAAAGCTCTACATGCAGAATTCTAAGTTGAAAACTCTTTCAGACAGGCTACTCTGATCACAATGCCTTTATCTGAACATGCATTATATGAAATGCATCAAATAACAGAATATGCCATGAATAGCATTCACTTATGATGCATAGATAGAATCTTATATTCATCGGACCTCAGTTTGGCATTCAAATTTCATATGCAAACAGAACACTTTCGATACATTCCTGAATATCAAACTCCTTAGACCATTAAACTCCAAAATTCACTTACAAATAACAAATAGTTCAATAATTGGAACTTAAATAGAATAAATCAATCCTAAGTAGATCATCTAGGTTGACTCAAAGCACGCTCTAATTTATGTTATTGCTTGGATGGTCTAACAATGTTTGAATGATGCCCGAATTGAGCATTTAAAATCATACAATTCAAATATAATTCACATTACAAATTCTATCAATCAAATACATATTCATTTGTGCACATACATACATATGTCATGTTCAATGCATGCTTAATTGACTTTTCTCGGGTATGTAACCTTATTCAACTTTCTTAACCATTCAACATCATGCTTTGTATACTACCATTTTGCAATCAGCTTTGTCCCTTTAAAATAGCTTGACTTACTCCAAATTCATCAATCATACTTTACACTTATCCTTAAACATTTCCATTATCAAAAAGCTTCTTATAATACTCACACAATTGGTACCTTACATCTGAAATTTTAGCAAGCTAAATCTATACATTCACCAAAATTTTTCTAGCAACATATACTCATATATTCACCCAATTCTCATTCATAAATACCCTATTTTTTGCAATACTCATTCATCCATACCTTATACACATTATTCATGTCCTAAAGATCATATTTTCATTAAAATAACTCACTTATTCCTTTATCAAATCAAAATTTCCAGATTTTAACTCAATATATCCAAAACAGTCCCTTCTATAAGTTATAAATTTAATTAACTACATAAACTTATCAAGATATCTTCTGGCCAAACTATTTCACATAAGCATTAATAAGACATCAATAATCATTTTTCTTGTTGTATACTTTGACCAATTCGAGCTCTAAAGTCCCTAAAATTAGGAAATAATATAAGGTTCCTACATAGGGGTCTGTCACAGGCAATATTAGGAAAATAGGCATAACTCAAGATCTAGTCACTATTTAATCAAGCCACTTTCACAGAGGTCAAGATAAGACTGGCATAACTCAAGATCTAGTAACTATTTAATCAAGCCACTTTCACAAAGGTCAAGATAAGACTAGATCTACAACTTTCATTCTTTGAGTTTCTTCAAATTCATGCCTTAAAGATATATGAAATAGGTCGAAAGAGGAAGAAGAAATTGAAACCAGAATTTTGACCTACAGCTCTAATTTTCCAGATTTTGTTTTACACTTTATACCAAAATTAAAAATAGCCTCTTTATAGTTTATCAATTATACCTCTATTAGGCCTAAATTGTAATCCAATTTCTCATCAATAACCACTCCAATTCTAGTTCAAAATTATTCAATTAACAACTCACAGATCGTAGTCTTTCATGCATCAAAAATCATACCAGAAATCTATTCTTCATTATCATACATATAGGTTTAATTGTTTCTCAATTTAAGAACACTCTTCTAACAACTTTCTTAGGAATAAATCCACCTTCTTTATACATTAAATTCCATTCCAATACATCCACCTAATTCCCTATACTCCATGGTTTCCATATATGAAAAAAAAAACTGAAAAACTTCTAAGTTCATCCAACATTTTTCAGCACATATCTTCACCAATATCACGTGCATTTCATTCCAATTCAAGTTGTAACACCCCATACTAGGGGTTAGAATATTGAGGAATTTGTAGTGCATTATATGATTTGCATATTTGAGTACTCATTCATATGTGAATATGTATTTTTGATACATACAAAATATTTGTGCATGCATTCAGTGACATTTTCAGGTATAATTGGTTTTAAAATTTTGATTAAGATGAGAATTGTGGTTTATTAGTGACCAAATTTTTCTGGAGCATATTATGATTATTTCAAAATTTTTGGTGAATTTTGGGATATTTCTGAAAATTTGAAGTATTTGGATTTTGGACTAAGAAAAATAGACCAATGGTATTTTGCCATGTAGCACTTCTATATTGATGACAAATGGATCACATGCAGTGGGGCCTCGTGTCAATGAGTTTTTAAAACACGATATCATGATAGTATAAGGCAAAACTCTGTAGCTCCTTACTTCTCTTCGACTTTGCTTTGTCTTCACCGAACTTTGACCTTTACTTTTACTGCTGATGATTTTCTGAATACAAGATAAGTGAAGTTTAAGTTTCTGAGTTCTATGAATGAGTTTGATGATGTTTTACATGTTGGAAATGAATACATGCATAAGTTGTGAATGAAGCAAATTTTGTGATGGTGATAAGAAAGATGAGTTAATAATAATGTACATAGAATGTTTAAGAAGTGAAATATTGATTTGCATGTAGTTTAAAGAGAAACTTAGTGAAGTAGATCAAAGAAAAAAATGAGGTGGGTGAGAAGGATAGCTTTAGTGATGTTATGAATGTGTTAGGTGAGATTTAGTGAATTTGAAGACATGCAGAAAAACATAAAGTGTAGTATTTATGCAGGAAAAGAGCTGTATGTGAGTTTTGGAGTTTGGTGATTATGATGAATCTTGAGTTTTGGGTTGTATGAGAGTAAGATGGACTAGAATAGTAGAAGAATCGTATGGCTATAGGTCCTATTTTGGTTTATAGACTGACATTGTTACAACTTTAAGAGTAGAGAGAGAAAGTTGAAGATGGTAAAATATGTGTATGATTTCAGTTTTTGAAGTTTGAATTTTTGATCTTGAATTTTAAGTTGTTTTAGCATAAGATAAGTTGCATGGGTGTAAAATGAAGAGAATATGAAATAAGAATAAGATGAAGAATTAAGGATTTCAAGAATGAAAGAAGAAGAAGAAAATCTTTGGTGAAGAAGGAGAATGTTGCAATTGTGTTTCTACACAATTGCGACTTTGCTGAGGGGGGCACGATTGCAACATCGCTTTTCCATTTGGAGTTTTGCAGTCATGCAGGTGCATGATCGCGACTTCCATGCTTTCTAAAGGGAGTTGTTTTCTGAACATAATCTGATCTTTTTATTATAACTTCTTCTCCAGACATCCAATTGACATGGGAATTGAACCAATAGACTCATAAGACATTGATCTTCATCTCCAATAAAAATTAGGACCATCTAAAATGGATCTACTGAATAATTTAAGATGAAATTTTGAATGTACTAAAGTATGGTAACTAGGATGATTTTACTGAACATACTTTGGTATTTTGCTTATATCTTGATTTGTAGATTTCCAAATGAGTTGATTATTGATTTTGATTAAATTAGAGACATAAGGCTACAATTCTCATGAAGAGTTCAAACTGTAATTTTGGTTTTAAGAATTCAAAAATTAGTTCTAAATTTGAGTTAAGAATTCTATTTTAGTTTCAGAATAATCTAAATTCTTTTGAGCATAACTTTCAATATACTAAACCAAATTGTATTATCTCGAAATCAGTGGAAACATAAGAAAAAGGGAGACAATTGTATAGAAGGAAGTGTTGCTTAAATATTCCATTTGCTTGATCTAAATGATCATCCAAGGTAAACCTGAATGTTTGTTTTGAGGAAAAATCTGGAATAGTGAATGAGTGTATGAATTCCGAAACTTTTGGAATACCATTGATGGTTACATCAGTTTAGTAAGGAGATATACCCCAAAATATGTTAGTGAACATTCATGTTACATGATACATTCTTAAATGTGCTTATTTAGTTACATGAACAATTTGTTAATATGAAATTGTGTTTGATTGTATATAGAAGAGCAAGTAGAGCGGCCATTTCCAAATATCACCGGAACTTCATAACATTAAGCAAAAGGTAGTGACTGTTAGTAATCTTTAGGAATCTCACATTTTATTTTGTTCAGTTTAGTATTGAATTGAATTGTGTTTTATGCTAATTGTGTTCTAAACCTCGGGATAATAAATGTCTGAAATGTTTAATGCATGTAAATATGATTGACTAATTATTATGCACATGAAATGAACTTGTTTGATTTTGTAACTATCAATTCCTAGTTGTAGGTAAATAGGCATGTCTAGAAGCGTCTACAGTTGCTTCTGTGACAC
Organism: Erythroxylum areolatum; assembly: GCA_024520975.1. Lineage (NCBI taxonomy): Eukaryota > Viridiplantae > Streptophyta > Magnoliopsida > Malpighiales > Erythroxylaceae > Erythroxylum > Erythroxylum areolatum. The sequence continues at coordinate 52,013,559 of JANIJH010000004.1, read as the reverse complement.
GTTGATGTTGACACTTCGTTCTCCCTTTGTGACACTTTAGTGTCGAGACTTCAGTCTCCCTCTATGACACTTCGATGTCGAGACTTCAGTCTCCCTCCGTGACACTTTAATGTCGAGACTTTGGTCTCCCTCTGTGACACTTCGGTGTCGAGACTTCTGTCTCCCTCTATATAAGTCCTGTTACCCACTTCTATTCATGGATCTACAATCTAACTCATTTTATATTTTGATCTCTGATAAGCTTTAATAAGAAACAAACCATATTTTTTATCTAATGGGTTAACACCCTATTCTAAAATCTATTCTATATTCTGTATGTTTTGTTTTACTATTAAAATGTCTGACTTTAGCATGTGAAGTGTTTTCATTAATAAATCTTATTCTGTTTTGAATTTCAATATGTTGAGATGCTTTTGTATAATATGATTCAGTATCTATTGATGACATATAGTTTAGTTATTACTCACTAAGCTATATGCTTAGTACAGTGGATTTACGCCCGTGTAGATTCAGAGAGAAGGACTTAAGGACTGGGACAAGTCAACCGCAATGGCCAAAGGAGTCTGAGTCTTTGTTTTGACCAAAAAATGTATTTTGAGTTTGATTTTTGACTTGTATCTGATGTATATATGAATTCAAATTTTTATGAAGGTTTGTAATAACCTTAATTCAGGCTAGTTTCTAAATTTATGGTATGTACTGATAAGCTTAGTATGAGTGATGTGTAATGTATGCTTGCTTCAGTTTCTAGAAATGCTTTTAATGAATGTTTTGTATGATTTGGATTCTTTTGTTTCGGTTCTGTTTACGTATGGTGTGGCACCCCCGTATCCTCCCAGGGGGTATTAGGAATCACATCATTTTTGGTATCAAAGCATAGTTTAGGCAATTTTGGTTTAACCAGTGCATAACTCTTACTTATACTAGAGTGTAAAAGTTGTGTTTTGGCCAAATGCGGTGTCCCATATTTTGATTGTAGAATTAGAGATGGAAGGATCACACGAAGTCGTTGATGAGGTTGCCGAGACCAACCATCCTAAGCACACTCGTTAATTGATATCTGGACCCTTTGGGGTCAATCGAGGTGAAGCTAAGATGCCAACTCCTCCCTCAGCTCAGGGCGAAGCTTTAATGAAGTTGTTCCAAGATATGATGACGATGCTACATCGTACGACTGCACCTAAGGCTCCAATTGATCAGCTGCAAAAGTATGGAGCTGAGGAATTTACTGGGACATCTCTAGAGGAATCTGAAAAAGCTAAGTTTTGGATTAAGAAAGTGAAGAGTGTAGAACCCGGCCTCTACCACCATCACTCCAGGTATTGTCCTCTTTGGCACTTACGTGAGTCACGACTCGAACACAAGACCTCAAGGTTTTGTTCCACTTTAAGTGGACGCCTCTTACCAATGGCTCAACCTGATCACCTAAGATAAAAGACCTAGAACAAAACAAGAAGTTCAGTCAATTTCTGCAGTTCTGTAAAAATTCATACCTACATATTTGACTATTCCCAAAAGATGCCAAACCATGCTCTG
>JANIJH010000004.1:51954384-51966218 GCA_024520975.1 Erythroxylum areolatum | reverse complement strand
ACGCCACCCTCGCGGGACACGGACTCGGATATCACCAACGATATCGGGTTCGGGTCACTCGGGAGTGGGGTGTTACAAGTAGTGGGGGTTATTATTAAATAAAATAGTAGGAGTAGACAAATGTATGATTAAAGTCTTGATCTTATTTGGTTTTCATGACATATAAAAAATATTTATTTTTCTTATATTTATATTTGTTATAAGTATAAATTACCTTTAGTTAGTATAGTTGTTACTAAGAATTAGAGAACAAAACTTTTTGGACATAGGTTATGTTTGAGAAGATTTCTCAAAATCATAAAGAAAATTTGTATGTCCATTATGAAATTTTACTATTAATCTCTATCGAGGATTCAGTGTTAAAGTCATATATATATGTCCATTATGAAATTTTACTATTAATCTCTATCGAGGATTCAGTGTTAAAGTTATATATATATGTATATGTATATATATATATATAATCATATAGATGACAAGATATGATGGCATTTTGAGTTAATGTCTTATATATTTTGATGGTAACATAGAAGATGGATGTCAAAATTATTATAGCACGAAGCAAGATGTTATATGAAGTAGAGATGATACATATAGTACATTGACAAAATTGTTCCACTCAAATTTAGCCTACTAAAAGCGCAAACATGATTGTAATTGAAGTCATTTGCTATAGTGTGATAATAGCTGTTATAAGAAGAAAATGATTGCATGACTTTTCTTACCTATACATGATATGACAGATATTATATGTATTTCAAGTTCATGTTTATGAGTATTTGATACTAAATTTTGTTTTAACATTAATGTATAATATATGATTAAAAAATACATTGTTGAGAACAATTAGTTGATATAAGTTTATACAAACAATTTGGAAGTTTTGGATCAAAGGAGACTGATGCTTAATATAGGTGGCAAGAAACTATCCTTTTATGCCAAGTTAGTTAAATCAATATAAGGAAAATTGCAAAGTTACATACAAGGATATATGTATCATTTTTTAATTATGAATCATATGAAACTTGTTAAGTTGAAGAATAACCAACTTATTCTTGAAATATTAATTTAAAATCTTGAAATGTTCAAATTGTTTAAATATAAGTAAAAAGTAAGCATTCAAAATGCTAAATCACTTCAATAAGCTCGATATGGTGAGATATACATTTTTTTGTAATCTATAGAAAATGAGATTCTCTACTGAATATCTCAACAACTAAATTTCATAATAATATGGATTCACGTAAGGAGAAACTATAATGTGAGATATTTTATAATGCAATATTTATTTATTCTATAGTTAAGCCTGGTACTACAACTTACCTTTGAAAGTTACAACTAGATCAATTAGCAAGATTTCATATTAGATATGAAATGATATGACTTTGAAAGAGTCAAAGTTAATGATTTTGGGATGGGATGCTTAGTTGAAGCATGTATTTTCTAATAAATATTGAACTAAATTAGATAATAAAAGGTTATGAGATATCTAAAAGATTGGATGCAAACTTATATACCACATTAAACAAAATGTTTGTTTTAATAATTACTTATAGGAGAATGGTTTTCAAGATAAGTGGTGGGAATATGATTAAATTATAAAAGTTCATAGTGGAACTAGTGCTTTTGTTGATATATTTGATACATAGTTAAAAGGTTACGAGATGTTGAAAGGTTCACCTTTTATGATGAATTGAAATATTTTTTTAGATGTTATTAATTTATCTTATTTATAAGAAGATTAGTGCAAATATAGTTATCCTATTCATTGGGATTATATAGAAACATATTCCTTATAGAAAGAACAATAATTCATATTTTATTAATTGTTGAAAATAATTATCTAAGAATAACTCTTGTTAGATATGGAAAGGTAACAACTTAATTCTAGGAATTAGATTTATAAAGATAGATATGGAAACTGTTTACCTATTCTAGTCAAAGTACGTAGATAATATACTACAGATGTTTAGTATTTGAGATATGTAATACTTGTAAAGTATTAAAAATATCCATTATTCTATTTATTAGTTGATATTTGAGTTTAAGGTTATAAGGGTATTAATTGCTAATAAAGACAAAATACATTTATCATTTAGTGGAAATGATAAGATTTTCTTTAATGAATTTGAAATAGTTCCTTGCATTCTTTAGACAGTAATATACTATACAGCATTAAAGCCTTTAAGATGAAAAAGGAGTTAAGGTCTTATCAAAGACCCAAGTATGTACTTAGCCAATTTCTCTTAATTATATTAATAATTAAGATGAAAGTTGTAAGATTTAAATAAGTGCTCACTATAGAGAATCTTGTAGAATTCTTTCACTAAACCACTATCTCAACAGTAGCATGATCATCATATGGTAATATGGTATAAGATACTTAAAAGATTAACCTAATGCAAGTGGGAGATTGTTATAATTTTATTCCTTGCAGCCAATTGGTTAGTTGTATTTTAACGACATAATTATTTATGGGCATTCTTTATCTTATATATATTCAGATGTATATGATCAACTTTATGAGATAAATATAAATTGCAAATGAAATCATAATGAGATTACAATTATGAAATTTATATTGCATTTATATATTATTCCTAAACTATTATTAGTCATTAGTTTATTAAGACTAGACATTGATAAAGTGTAAAAAGACTAGCATGCATTATGTTTCTTCCTATGAAAGAAGTGGTGAATCTCATAGGCTAAAAGTATGTGGGTACTTGTTAGAGAACAAGTTCATTGTACTAACCCCATATAAGAACTTCGTTTGAAACATTATTTGTATATCTATGAAAATTCTCATTGTAATAATTGTATAAGTGATATTTTGAGTTGAGATCTCCAAAGTTATTTTATATAAGAATTGTTATGTTTTGATACTACTTATGACCTATTCTAGTGAAAGACAGTTCAATATGATAGTTACTGGACTTAATATAAACTATATGGGAGTAGTTGAGTGATCAATATACGATTCATCACTCTAAAATGATTAGGGAGAATGTTTCATTGTTTTCTATTAATATTTATTCGGGAAATCATTAACTAAGGTGAAATGACATTTTGAAAAAAAAATTCAAATGTTATTAGTTAAATCAATTACTAATGATAGAAAACCAATGTGATTGTATATAAATAGAATAGACATTAATTATATACTCTATGTCTAATCAAAACATTATATAATAAAAGAATTTAACTATATTAGAAAATTATGTATGGAAAGATTTGTCAAAATTATTTTAACATTCTTAAATATTTAAGTAGTTATGATGCGTTGTTACATACCAATCTTTATCTATTAATATAAATTATTTAGTTAGATAATTAAATATAAATTAATAGAGTTTAATTTATAATCTTATATATAATTTATGGTTACAATTTACATTTATTACTAACAAATTTAGGAACCTAATGCATTATATACAAAGAACCTTTTGAAGAGAGAAAAGATGTTTTAATCAAGTTGGACTTTATTATAAAGTTTAAGAAACTCTATAATAAATATGAAATATTTAATAAATAAGGACCAATATGTGATATTAGATCTTATTTGGGCTTAATTAAAATTATTATAATTCTAATTAAAGTTTAATTAAAGTTAAAAATTTATTTCAATTGAATTCCTAAAAGTCCAGGTCTTATTATAAATGGGCTTAGGCTTTAAAGGAGTTAACACTTCTTTCCCATATAATAATTGTAAATGTGGATACTATTAGAGGTTAAATACTTTTGCAGCTACAATGGTTGAAATAAGCAAATTTTAGAAACGGTTTGAGAGAAACATTAAGAAAATTAAAATTTATACTTTATTATGACTTATATATTAATCATTTTATAAAATTTAAATAATCTTAACCTTTAGAAAATCATTCGGAAAAAATTTGTAGTTATTCTATCGCAAGTGAAGTAGAATCCCATCCTAATTTTTCAACAAATTTTTCTATCACCAGAATCCTGAAGATTTTCTTCCCATGAACTCTATGATACATTGATGCGTAACATATAGTTTTTATGCCCATGGGAACTTCAATCCTTATTTTGGACTTATTTAACTGCCAAGCTATGTCACCACTTTCATAAACAAAAGCAAAAAACACGAATTATAAAGACTAGTAGTACTTGACAACTGTTTTGACAATAAGGTTGATGATCGAATTTTAAAGACTGAAAATCGTAAAAATTTTGCATTATTATCTTGTTTTTAACTGCTTTAACATTCACTAAGGTACCTATATATGGCATTCTATATCTTTAATACTTTTCTAATCGACAAATCAAGTACATATCCTACAACTTGAAAGTGCAATGCTCACATTTGGGCTCCACACGGATTTGCGAAATCGAGGTTAGGAGGGAGCTAGATAACGAAACCTACTCCAAAATCATTGTACAGTTAATTAAAACAGAGGACTTCAACAGTTGTGGGGAGAGGGAGTGGGAGGGGGAGTGGGAGAGTTGACCGAGTCACCAAATTCGGGGTTAGCTTAAAGCCACACGAAACGATTGGGACAACTACCAAGGAACACTCAAACGCTCAAAGTTCATGTTCTTCTCATGCTACAGCTTATCAAAATTGAAACTTTAGAGAAACACTTAACTTCAGACACTTCACAAAGTGATAAGGATGAGATAGTAGTTAAAATTAACCTAACTTTCATGACTAATGAAACTAAGATTTGTGCACCTTTTGACTTTGAGAGGACTGTTAGAGTTTGAAAATTAGAACTTGGAAGCATACAAGCTATCACATTATTAAATTGATATTTTTGGTGATTATTATTAAATTTGTTGTTAAAATAATATTCCGTTACTATCTATATTAATAGTAATAATTACTAATAATATCCTTTTAACAGACTTTTTTCACTTTAATATGCATAAATATAAGTCTTGAAGAATTTGGATTACCAAAATCTGCAAAAGTTAGGAATAATTTACTTTAAAAAAACGATGTTGGATATAAGGGTGTTTAATATATTATCTTAATTTGAGTTCGGCTACAAACTACTCTCTTTTTTTTTTTTTTTTAAAGGCTTGAATGTCTTCGTCCACATAGTGCAAACTTCATTCACCTACGAACTCCTTCCATACAATCGGAATTTGGAACGTGGGCGGTGTAAATTTGCTATATTGATCGCATACATGCTCACGCCTAACGTTCAAAGTAAGAGAAGATACAAATTTTAGGGGACATCACACTTCATAGTCTATCTCCAATTCCTAGTCGTGAGCATCACCACAAAGGGAAGAATTGCACAATGAACGATCACGGATCAGCCCTAGAGCCCACCTTTCATTATGTACAATTCTTTAGACCCCATCATTCAAAGTAAAGCACAAAATTAGAGGAAAAGAAGTTAATAAACCAAGGAAAGTAAGCATCAATTAATACACCAATATCACTGTACTTTCCACCTGCCAATGCATTTAACACGGAAGAATGTGAAAGCAAAGCGTAATACACCAAGCTTAATCCTCTCACATTCAAATGCTTCTAGCCATCATTTCTTGGAATCTCCTGTACGACTCTTGCTTCTCCAACATGAACTTTTCATGGCAACTTGCGATGAAAATGTCCGCTAGCTGATCGATCTCGTTCATTTTTCCGTGATCACCGTTGGAGCTCTCATCTCGCTTCTGCTCCAGCCAATGAAAGTAGCCTGAAAGCTGAGACTCTGCGGTCACATCAAATTGTTCATGAGTAGTGATTACGGAATTCCATGTCGGGTCATAGTACAAATGGGGTGTTGAGAAACCCTCAAGAACTTGTTGCGACACTGGCAACACATGTGAAGAGCACCAGTTATAGTGTAGCCTGAACGAACCAAAAAATATCTTCCTGTAATTCTTTTGCTTCTTTTTTGCGACCCAGCTTTCAGGATATACCAAGTGCAAAGGTTGTACTTCCTTGAGAATCTGAGTCAGAATCGACTTTGCTTTCGAAAGGGCTTTAAAAATACGGTTAACATGAGACAATATGACGGTTTGAATTAGGGTTTTGATCTTCATGGAGCATAAGGTTGAAGATGGTAATGATGCCCGAGTACCGAAAACTTGAAGAGTTACCATGTTTTCGGGTCTTTCTTCTTGTTTGTGTGAGTGTGGTGGGGTTTCTTGGGCGATTTATAAAGGGGCCTGATGATCAATTTGCCATCACACTTTTAGGTTATTTAATGAAAGTAACAACTTAAAAGCTTGAGAATGAAACAGACAACTGATAAGGACTTGAACTCTCTAAAGTACGTACTATGCCTAAATTTCCACAGCACAAGACCGCTTATCTTGTTGAAATTTTTTATTTGCAAGTGTACCGGGATCCGTTTTTGTGTATGCGTACATGTATTCTATATGTTTGCTGTAACTGAGAGTGACAGAGCAAGAACAGAGGCATTGCTTGATTAAAAGATTTTTTAGATCTTGAAGTTTAATTACTTTTCTCATTAGTAAGTAACTCGAGAACGGCGATTAAGGCTTAATCTTCGCCAAAAACTACCCCTCCCAAGACTTTATTATAATTGCTCCAGCTAGTTAAATTATGTCACTCCTTATAAATAATAGCTTTTAACTAATCTAGCAAGTACTGTGTGCGTACATATCGGACTACAACGCAGGGCTTTCACCAGGATTAAATTTTTTATAGGCAGCCGCTCGGAAAACCTGGAATCCCGGGAACTCCATCTAAGTTTCTGTTAAAATGCAGAAATAAAATATGAAATGATTAGGGCTCAATCCCTATTCATGTTTCAAGTTGTCCTATAAATAAATTATATTAAAAAAAATTTGTCGTTGAATAAAAATATTATATTAGAACTCTGATCTTAAGTGGTTCTTTCTGCACAATTTAACTTCCTATCATAAACTTATAAATATATATATTGATGCTCACATATGGGTGACGTAGTGTTATAAATGGACCAATGGCTGAAACTTTGCTTCATTACACGTAGCTATCGTCAACATCATGAAACTACGGGGCTAGGACTAAATATCAACCAACTCCAACCTTCCCCCGCCAAAGTACAGATTCATAGTCCCAGGTAGTTCAGAGTTGGTAATAGATTCTAATTTGCGTTATGTAATCGTTAAAATGAAGCTTTGAAGTTTGCTTCTTTGGTTGACGTTGAGACAACATAATGTATATCGGAGGAAATCAAGATAGAAGTTAAAGGATGTGACCCCTCTATTATTTCAATCAATTTATGACTGGAAAAACAAGGCTAACGCAGTTCATTCCCTTTCATTTTCTTACCTTTTTGTGAATAATAGGGAACTTCGGTCACATTTTAGCTGTACACTATTTCCATCCTAAAATGCATGCACTAGTCTCCAACTATTACCTATAAATTTTACCAGAAGAAACTAAATCATTGACTACTAACAGGTTGCAAAAACTTGTAATTACGGGGGAGGCCGTCATTTTCCGAGAGCAAGCTACAAATCTAGAAATTTCTAGTTTAGATCACCAACGATGAAGAGTAAAACATTTAAAAGGTTGCAAAAACATGTAATTACAGGGGAGGTCACTTTCCCAGGGCAAGCAACAAATCAAGAAAATTTTTAATATAGATCACCAACGATGACGAGTTGATAGCTCTTACGATTTCAGGAATTTAAAAGATTTCAGAAACCAGAAAGAAAAATTAAGAACTTCCGTTTCAGGGATTTGATTGTTCCATTGATTTTTACCAAATAATATCACTAACTGGGGGTGGAAAGCCTGTAATTGACATCAGAAAAAGTTCGTAAATTGGAAGAGTTTGCAAGTTTATTGTGTAAACCATGATGAAGAGTGTCCTTTCGATACCGTAAAGTCCGTTTGACAAGCTTTCAATTACTTTGGGTGGACAATTCCTAAACTGAGAGTTTGTTGACAGTTGTGTCTGGTTTTGTGACGCTAAGACATTGTAAGGATCCGATAACTTTTTGAGATAACGAGTGTGATTGGTCCAATCAAAGCTAGAAATTTAGAAAGTATTATTTTGCTTTTGGTGAGAATAAACCATCAAGTTGTTGTTGAAATATTACTTGCCTTTATTCATGAATGAGCAATGATTTATATACAGCAGAAAACTAACAACTTTCCTACTTCTCATGACAAATGATAAGGTAGGATACTGAAAATAGATGCTGAAAATCAAATAAGAACTACATTCCTATTTTTAAGCAAGCAACAACTACATTCCTATTTTTAGTAACTAATAAATTCCCCTATTGACTAAGTTTTAATCTTATAAAATCCTTAAAATTTTGCAAGCCACAGGCCGTAGCTTAGTATATGAGGTATCGATCCCACAAGGAATTAGTGAAGTTAACGAATCCTGATTTGTCTAAACCCTAAAAGTATAATTAAAATGAAAATGAAAATGATCAGAAAGAAAGTATAATTAAAATGAAAATGAAAATGATCAGAAAGTTAAGCAATCGAATATGGATAGATTGAAAATTGAAATTCTAATTAATGCAAGGAAATCAAAATTGAATACAACCAATTAACAAATCTAAAATCACACAAGGAACATTAACCAATTATGAGAAAGGAGCTTTATCCTATCATCAAATGCTATCTCAGTTCATCTAGAGTTATTCGGTATTGGTCATAGAATTTCAATGGGTTGATTACTCTCTCGAGTTAAAATCATTAACCCTAAATTATAAACCCTAATGAATTGAATTACTGAAATTATAATCTTTCAATTTACAAAAACAACCCACAACCCAATTAGATCTTAAGCATTACAATAAACAATTGGATCCTTATACAAGATCTCTCTTCGTATAAATTACCAATTTATTTGTTTCTGTGATCTATTACATTATTTAACTCTCATTACCCAACCTAATCATTTTTCTATTGGTTCACTCTCTTAATTTATTATCGAAGCATATAAATACGACAAACAATCACAATACTAACAATAACATCAAAAGCAATCAAATTAATATTGATTTAAGAATAAATCTGTACAAAAGTTTCGAACATCTTTGGCAACATATTCAACATCCTCAAACCCAAAGCATACATCAAGATGAAATGAATAATAAGAAAAAATAGAAAATAACTTAAGATGGCTGGTTAGACTGGTTGGATAGCAACTGGCTAAAACTCCCCTTCTCTTCTTTCCTTCTCTTCCTCTTCCTTGTTTTCTTTCTCAAGATGGCAAGTGGAGGCTTATCTTTAAGGTTTCTTTCTTTTCATCTTATAGTCTTTTTTCCCATTTAAGGTAAAAACTAGGTTTTATCCATCCCAAATGTCCGAAACAAACCCTCAAAAAGTTAAGTTTGGAAGCAATCCCCGCGTCTGTCGTCGTGCCTGTCACGATTGCGGCCAATAGGGCTATGATCATGGTACTTAAAAATTGCTTGTCACGATAAGGCTGCGATTGTGGCCCATCATACCTGCTTCTGTCATGATTATGGCCACAATTGTGGCACTTGTTCCTCCTTTGAGCTTTCTCAAAATCTTCTCAGGCCTTTTTTTACCTAATCTCAAATATTAACAAACTCATCAAAACACCTCAAACACACAAAATTAAAGGTTGATAGCATGCTCTAACCTATGTAGAACTCATAAACACATTACACAATTCTAAACCTAAACATGCACAAATCTTCTAATTATCAACTAAAAGCGTACTAAATTACTCATTAAAACATAATGCAACTTATAACTATCAAACTCCGACTCAAAAACTAACCCAAAATAACCTGAGGTATCTTTACAAAAATTATGAATTTTTTTTTTTTTTTGGTACTGTAGCATGTTGACATCAGAATTACTTTAGTGCACTATAGCGTTGACATTAGCAGCTTATTACAGCTAATGATGTTAGCATGACATCATCAATGACATCATTGCATGTGACTGGGAATTACGCGTGTAGTGCATGCACCCAACTCTCACATACCCTAATACTGTATTTGCTTAGGCATCATACGCGCACCAATGCACTGTATACTTTGTGAAGGGCACGACGCATATGCCAGATGCGCACCACACATGTAAGCACCAATGCATGGTGGCGTGCTAAGCACCCACGTGCCCGCCAGCCATACCTCCTTATTGGTGGTATTGTTGAGGCTTTGGGCACACACACCTGACGGTGTCCCTCACTTTGCCATCGACAGGTGATTTGTGGTAACTCCTAGGTTGACTTTGCACGCTCCGAGGCTCGTTGCTAAACATATGTTCACCACTTTCAAGCGACATTAAGTAAGAAAATATTGAAAAACAAAACTTTATTCTCTCAAAATCTTATGGAGAAAAACCAAAAATCTTCATTTTTAACCACCTGATCACGTAACCGCTCTAATATCACATGTAACAAGTAACATGGGCCTTAATACGTGCCTCGGATTGAATGTGAAAGGAAAATAAATGAAGAAATGTGAAAAATGCCTGATTTTGGTTCCATAACTTCAAATGAGCTTTCTCAAGCCAAACAAGCGTGAATCCACCGCCACCTTAATGAGATCTACTCACTGGAACATATTAAAACCTTTCTACAGTTTTCTTAAAATATGAGTGCTCTTAACAGGTTGGAGAATCCAGATGCTAACGAATTACTTAAGCAACTGCAGAAGACCTTAACCTATATATATATAGCTCCCACATCGTGCTTCCTCATCACAGGCCCAATATAAGTCCAGTTTACACTAATTGTGATCTATTTTTCTCCTAAACTTCGACCCATTAATCCAGATCCTTTCTTGGACCACTTTATTATCTTTATTCGAATCAAATTTACATATCTTAACAGATAAGTTATTAAAAACCAGTAAAATGCAACTAATTGTTATCCACTAAATGGGAAAATTTCTAACATGTACATATGTTTTATTAAATTTATTAATCTTTCTTTCATCTGCAAGTTAGAGGAAATGGTTTACGGCCTTAAAACAAATTCCACCTACAAGGCACAAAGCACTAAGCTGCTTTCTTGATTTTGATCTTAATACAATGCAAATCGGATGCTTCTCGTTTTCTTTTTTATCTCTCTCTGTTGGGACCCGATCCGGAGACTGGATCCCAACCGTTAAACGGAAGACGGAAACGGAAATGAAACGGAAGCAATCGGAGGAAAAACGAATTCGAAAGAACGAATCACAATCGAAAGCGAATCGAAACAATGCAAAAAAAATGAAAGAGAAAACAAAGTATCGGAAATGGAATTCGAATTCTGAAGCGGAAACATAAAACAGAAACAATAACGTAATCGAAATCGAAAACGAAACAAACGAATCAAACAGAGCAAAACGGATACGAATCGAAGCGAAACGAATACTGAAACAAAACGAAAACGGATCCGACATCCGACACAAATATCGTAAAAGGCTATCGCGTTGGAAACCTTAAGACATTCCAAGTCCGATATAAATTTTTTTTTCATGTTATTCATCTTTCATACATATCGCAATTCATATTAAACTCTTAACAGTAATTTCTCAATCTCATCCTATTAACAAAAACATAGATCTTATTCTTTTCTTTCTTTTGTCATAAAAATTTTGACAGCATAACGGCTGCATTCTAACTAAACCAAACTTGCAAAGTGTTTAAAACACACTTCTATATTTCTCACACAATAACCAGTATCATCGGATCCTCCGTTCGGAATCCATATCCCAATCACAATCATACCTCAATTTAACAAGTTCATAAATCAATTCAAAATACAACCCATCATATTCATATCCAATCATAATTCCAAAATTCAGATATACCATACTCAAGTATATACACAAATCCGTAATCCTCATACATTCTGAAATACATGCTCGAAATACATCAATGGCAATTCAGCCATATACCATATCAATACCAA
>JANIJH010000004.1:51831430-51844578 GCA_024520975.1 Erythroxylum areolatum | reverse complement strand
AAAATTCCCAACAAATCATAATCAACTCTAATTATCTCCAATTTCACAATTCATATCAGTATCACAATTAAAAGCCGAAAAAATATCATGAATGCACTTACATGTGCATGTGCTAAAAGACTCAATCCTCTACAATTAGAGGCCAAATGAATGTTTACATTTCAAATATGAAATACAACAACCTAGCCTGTCCCAATTTACCAATTTATCCTTCCCATCGGGGACGGGATGTTACATATATTGAAGAGCCGATCAAGATAGTGGGATCATAGATCAAGCAATTGAGAAATCAAGTCATTCCATTGGTGAAAGTCCTTTGGAGGAATCACGCAACTAAGGAAGCCATATGAGAAACAGAGGAGCATATGAGGAGACCATATCCCCACCTATTCGAACAATCAGGTAAGAATTTCGAGGATGGAATTTCTTTAAGGAGGGGAGAGTTATAACATCCCGTTACCCATGTTATGGCTAGAATAAAATGTATGAGAGATGACTGAGAGATTAGAAAGTTTATTTCATGTTCATGCATAATATGATATGCATGTACACGTAAATAGTGAAATTTTGCATATGAAAATGACTGTATATGCATTCATTGACATTCTGGGTATAATTGTTTCTAAACATGATTTCTATTGAGAATTGTGGTTTTTATGTGTTGAAAATTGATTTGGAGAGTGTATTTGTGGATTTAGAATTTTTAAAAATTTTGGAGAAATTTTTGAATATTTGTTGTGTATTTTTGGACTAGGAGAATTGCCAAGTGACAAAACTATTAATAAATGGTAGTAGAAATTACTGTCCAATGGTAATGGAAATTTTAATAAATGATTTTAGGATTTATTCACAAATGCCATTGAAAATTTGGGGGACAATTGGAATAGAAATTGAAATTAATTGGACTAGTTAAATGAAGAAACCTATTTTAATGCTTTAGAAATTAGCGCAAGTGACACATGTCTTAAGTTGAATTTTTTTTATTAACGGGCCACCCCTCCTTTTGTTTGCTCTCTCACGATGCTTCTCTCTTAAAAAGCTATTGAAGTTTTATTTTGGTTCCTTCTTCATCTTTGTAGCTTCTCTTCTTCTCTTCTTTATGAGTTTTGATCCTTCTGACCTCCATTCACGTTGAACCTAGCCCACTCATCTTCCACTTGCTACTCTTCCACCTTGCTCTCTCTTTCATTCCCACTAAAACCCCTAAACTTTTAATCCTGAAGATGGTAATGATCGTGGGCTGTGTTTGAAGTTAGGTATTTTTTTATTTTCTTGAAGTGTTTGAAGATTTGGTAGCTAAATCAAGTAATTCATGTTTTAATTTTATGGGTAATGCTAAATGGAGCATTTATGATGATAGTTAGAGGTTAATGCATGAAATGGTGCTTTCTGTATATACGTGTCGTCGATGATGAAGAGTTTGTGAATTTTTTTGCTTAGACATATATGCCTGATGAGTAATGAGTTACAGAGATGTATAGCTATATTTTTTATGAAGAAGTCGAATTCAAATTCTATTTAGAAGAGTCTCAAAATCTGACCTGAATTTGAAAAACTAGGTATATGTCTATGAAAGTTTGTCGTGGCAAACTTGAAAGTTAGCTAGGATTTCTTTCAAGTAAAGTTTAGCGCGGCCAACTCTAGGTTTCGCTGCAGCAAACTTGTGAAAATTTCACAAGAATTCCTCTCAGGAGGAGTTCTTCGCGACGAACTTCTGGTGTTTGCCCAGCAAACTTTTCTCTACACTAAACATGTTTTGGTATTTTGGGCATATATTTTTCTATAGTTATCCAAATGGAATGATTCTTAATTTATAGTAAATTAGAGATATAGGGATACAAATGATCTGAAGAAATCAAATTCTGAATCGGACTCTAAGAATTTCAATTTCTGGGTGGAAGTTGAGTGTAGGGTACTGTCTTAGAATAAAAGTAGTCCGAAAATATTTGGAGTATAACTTTCACAATATTAAATCAAATTGAATTATCTTAGCATCATTAGAAACCTAAGACATAGGAGAGAAATTTTATAAAAGAAAGTGTTCTCAAATTTCCCCCATTTGCATTGTCTAAATTATCAAGAATAGTAGATCCGAAAGTTGATTTTTGGGAAAAATCTGGAACTTTGATCAATGAGTTATGAATTGTGATTTTAATGGTTTTATTGGGATATAGACCATAAGTATACATGGTACTTAAGTGAGTTGGTAATACAAATGTTTATGTGATGAGAATAATGGATAGATACCCGGGATTGTCATGACATGCATTGTGCATATTTTATATACATACATATGCATTGTAAAACACTTATAATTATGTCAAATTATGATATGTGTATGTTGTTGTTTTTATTTTTTTTGAATTATTGAATGAATGTGAATGGGTTATGTTAATTACAGACAAGAAGGTTCGATGATTGTGATATGTGAATAAGATATTGATGTGCTACTTGTATGTGAATATGGCGAACTAAATGGTTCATGACATAATTGATTATGAGAGATGCATTCCATTCATGAATGCATGATCAGATAATGAGAGTTATGACTTAAGTAGCGATCGAAAACGAGCTTAAAGCTCCAAATGTGATTAAGACCCAACGGCTTATTATGTAAAATGAGCCATGTATCCCCAACGGATAAGGGATAGTATAAATGAGCCCGGTATCCACAATGGATACGAGATAGTTTAGGCACTCAGTCACAACAACTTAATAATTAGAAAAGAGTCAAATGAGCATTTCATATGCATTTTATTAAATACGTTGGATTGATTGAAATGCTAAATTGTCTACTCTTGAGTGAGAATGTGATATGTGATGAATTATGTAAATTTGTGAAATATATGTTATATGTATTGATGTGATGTATGAATTGAGTAAACCATGGATGATGGTTATTTCATTGAGTTTGCAAAACTCATTAAAATTGCAACGTTGATTTTTCAGGACTGAGAGACAATATTAGCCACAAAGAGATGTTACAAGAAGTGCCATTCTTGTACTTTTGTGAAGAAGATATGGCTTAAAGGAGTCAGCTAGATATGAAAATTTTTATATGCGTATAAGATAGGAGAAACATAACTGTCTTATTTTTTGTTGTACCAGAAAGAAAAAAGGGACATATGATGTAATTATTTTTACAACCAATTTTGGTTGATTTGCTAACTGCTCTCCATGTCACCCTAATCATCACTGCGACTTGAATAATTGAGGGTCGTAATATTTGTAGGTTCTGAAATATTGTTACAGAAGATAAATGAAAGTTCTTTTTAAAAGAAAAAATATCTCTACCCTAACATCACCGCCAATTGTCTATGCAAGTTAAGGGGAAAAATAACAATCCACTTATGGTGGTTCTGTTGTTCTTAATGATATTCCAAAGCGTTCATTTTTCTCTTATGTTGTAATCTTAGATTAATTAGACGTGGTTTTCCTATAATTCATTTACTACTTCATTTATGTCACTCATTTTTCTCTCATGTTAAAATCTTTATTCCAAGACTTCATTTGATTCTTTTAGGTATGAAGGAAAGCGTGGAAGTAGAAATTCAGACTTTTGAATAGCAAAATATGGTTCCTTTGGTCTCCTTGTTCCCTTGTTCATCATATACTGACTTTAAAAAAAAACAAAGTAAATGTTGGGATTCCAATTTAAGGTAACCCTTTATGAAGTGCGCATAATTTTTCAACTCATTTAAATATTATATAAATTTTGTTTCATAAAATCAAGAAGCTAATTGGCAGAAAATGCTTATCATTTGTTTCTGCTTCTTTTCAAAGTTGTTCGACTTCAAGTTCTAACACTTTTGGTTTTGTACCAAAGAGTCGAAATTTTTATTAAGATTTTGAATCTTAATTACACCTCTTATTATTAGTGCATTAGTTGTTCAAAAATATTCTTATTAGTTCTAGTTATGCATTAATTGAGACAAAATTTTAATTAGAGAGACATATATAGTACATTAACGTGAGTTACTTTTTGATCTTTTTTAACTTATATTCGAATTCAGGGAAAGTTCATGTTGAAAGCATCAACTAAAATAAAGAACTAAATGATGTAGCTATAAGACTTCAAATCATTCATAACCATTACCTACATGGCTATCAATGATTCACCCACATAAGTTTTAAGACTTTGAATGTTGTCCAAGTCCAAGCATTGCATGCGGAGCTACACCAAGGCATGTAACTATAAAATTTGATATGCCTGTTTCCAATAATTATTTTATAGAAGAGGAACGTTAAATGATAAACATGGTTTAGGGGCATAATACATGAGGCCACAAAATATGTTATGTTTTTCTTGCCTGGACCGAGGTAAGTGGATGCATCATTCCTAGATCAATAAATCTGTAGATATATAAAATACATATTAAACCAATCAAATATTTATCGACGAACTCTATATTCTGGACTAGTGTGTACACTCCAATTGATTCCCCTCATATATTATATGTATAATATATAGAACTGTGTTTCCTAATGTTGTCATGAAACGGGGCCTTGGGAGAGCATCTCCTTGCCGTCAAAATGATAGTTTTGTGTTTTAAGAAGCATTATTCTTTCTTAATCTTAAGAAAAGGACTTCGCTATATACGAAAATAAACATTTCCCCTCAATTTTTTTTAAATTTTCTTGTTTTTGTCTTTCATTTCTTAATGAAATTCAATTTATTGGCTTCTGGCCTAGTTTGATGAGTCTCTCTTACTCAAAATGAAGGATTTGATATAATTAAGGCTAGAGATTTGAAATTAGTGATGGTACGAGGCTTGACGGATCTATTCGACCCAAGAAACGAAGTTGGAGAATTGTGAATCTTGATTTTTGAAATCAAGTGCCAACTTTATTTGTTTTTTCTCTACATAGAATAAATCTTGTTTCATGAACTTGCCTTTACAAAGAGTAAGCCTTCATATATTCCACCTGGATGCAATAGTGTGATTTGAAGGAACACGGATTGAATTGGTAATATAGGCTCATCTTACCCAGTTTATAGTGTAGTAAGGACTTCAAAAACGTATCTGTGTTCTTGTTTGAAAATTATGCAATTCCTTTCCATGCCAAATTGTATACACGTAGCAACAGAGTGAAAGCTTAAGTAGAATTCAGTCTTCTTGATAGGTTGAACAAATATGAACAACCCATGTAACAGTGTTTCCCCACATAGTATGACAAACCCCTCTCTTAAAAAGACTAGGCGGTTTGCTCGACATTCTACTGTAGCCCTCCAGTCGATATCTGATCCAACAGAAAAGTTTCGATGGAGCTAAGCCTATTTCTCTTTTTATCGAAAGGCTTTAACTCAACATTCATAAATATAAGCAGTGGATTTTTGTGTGAACCATTTCACTAAAAATT
The DNA here is from genome assembly GCA_024520975.1 of Erythroxylum areolatum. NCBI lineage: Eukaryota > Viridiplantae > Streptophyta > Magnoliopsida > Malpighiales > Erythroxylaceae > Erythroxylum > Erythroxylum areolatum. The sequence goes on along the minus strand of JANIJH010000004.1, from coordinate 51,839,217 downwards.
TCAGTAGCATAATGACTGCACTTTATCATTTCCAAAATTTTCAAAGTTCCCGTAAAAGTTTAGAAAACTTTTATGTTCACATCAAAATCTCCACTACAAATTTTGGACTTCAAATCCACTCACAAGCAATATCAATAACCAAATCAATTGATTTTGAAAAGCTAAAACATATTCATGCATTCCATTTAAAAACCTTTATAGACATCCCTTCTTTACACAAATGTACATTCCAAAACATGTTCAAAGATATGCAATAGTTCCCAAAATACTTACAAGGCAAAAATTCCTACACAACAGCATGTGACGAAGCTGGTTACTCGTGAGGTGAAGCCCCTGAGCGTGCACCTAAGAGGTTTTATTTTGAAAACAGAAAATAGACAGTGAGTTAAATGAGCTCAGTGAGTGTTAACTTTTCTATACAAACCATATTTAACAATTTAAACCTCTATACAACAAATTTCTTTCATTTCTTATGATACAATACCAATATAAAACATATATGCTTTCTGAAATCAAATTTCTCGAGTTACTTTTAAAGTAAATTGTAGGAGCATCATTATTGTCATGAACTTCTTACACGATATAGCCAACTGATAAATGTAATTTGCATTATGTTTTAGGGCCTAGTTTCTTATGTACTTAATTGTTAATTCAATCGTTTAGTATGTGTTTAGGTTATAATTGTGTTAGTTTGTTAATTATTTGTGTTTAAGTATTTTTACGGGTTATTACAAGTCTTTGAGCTTAAATAATATATTTGTAAGGTAACTTCTTGTGTTTGTTAGTGTTTCAGGGTCAACATTGAAAAACAGAAAAGTTTCAAAGATATTTGGGTTGAAATAATGGCCCACGATCGAGGCACAACAAGCCACGATCGTGATAGAAGCATTGGAATTAGCCCACAATCGTGGCTTATATGCCAAGATCATGACATAAGCTCAGGACATGGCCTAAGATCGTGGCCTGTGTTGGGCAGATGCATAGACACTCAAAAATGTCAAGTTTTAAAGGATTTTTTAGACATTTCAAACCCCAAAAAAATCTTAAGGTTGCTCAGAACACAAAAGATATTTAAAGAAGAAGACAAAGAGGCAAAAAAGCTTTTGCATCATCCACTTTTGGAGAAACCCTAAAGAAAATTATCGAGAGATAAAGAAAGAGAAGAAGGAAGAGAGAAGAGGAGAAGAATCTGACTTGATGTACTTCCCAGATTAGGAGTTTCCCGATGTTGTTGCCTCCTGTCATTTGTTTAAATCGTATTTCTTGCTATTTTCAGTTTTATTATTATATAGATTTGGAATAATAGTTAATGATAGGATTTTTGGATGTAGATGATGTTCTAAACTCACCTTCGGAGTTTTATTCTTGATTTAATGAAACCTGATTGTTCTTACGTTTATTGGTTTCATAGTGATCAAATTCTATGAAAGCATAATTCAGTAATAAACTGAGAGGATGAATCGAATGAAAAATAATTAAATTAGGCTAGTGAGAGTTAGATGATTTAATAGAACAAGGATTAAATCAAATCAATAATTGTGTAAAGAGAGATCTTGCATAGGTTCCCAATAGTTTATTAGACAACTTCATATCTAATTAGGGTTTTAGATAGCTTATAATTGAGAGATTGCAATTCCTATAATCCGATTAGGGTTAATGGTTATAACTTAGAAAGAATAATCAACTCTAAGAGCATCTAGAACCAATAATCTGATAATTCATGATCAGTTAGGTTAGCATTAGGGAATGGTAGAATTCCTTTTCTCTCAATTAGTTATTCCTTTAGGTTAATTCTTAGGTGTGTGCTGCAATTGCTAAATTATTAATATTTTTATGATTGATTTCTGATTTAAATCGATTGATTGAATTGAATTCTTGTTTTAGTTCCATTATATCTTGAATTTCTATGATTTATGTTGGCCTTAGATTTTAGGATTAGATTATCCCTCCTCGTGGGATCGACACCTTAGGTATTACATGAACGAACCGTGAGCTTGCAGATTATCGAGGGTATTATTAAAACTTACACACTCTAAACCATCGATCAAGTTTTTGGCATCATTGCTGGGGAGGCAATTAGTTTGATTGTTTAATTTAAGGTGTTTAGTTAGTTTTTGTTTTCTTTCTTTCTTTGTATCCATTTCTAAAATCGTGCTTTAGCATGAACACACGAGTCATGAGAAGATCGAGTTGTGCAATTGAAACCTTAGAGTTAGACATCACTCAATTAGAACGATCCATTAGGAAAGGTCAACGTAAAAAACAAGAAGAAGTCATAAAAGCAATAATGGCCGAGGAGTGTTAGCAAGATTTGGACCACAGAGCAACCTTATAGACTTTATGAGACCAGGGTTCAATGTGGCTAACCAAGGAGTAGCTAGGTCACCCGTACAAGCAACATATTTTGAAATTAAGCCAGCCCTCCTAAACATGCTTTAATAGAACGTGCAATTCTGTAGACTAACGAACGAAGATCCCAATGTACATATAGTGAACTTCCTTGAAGTATGTGATACCTATTGTTACCATTAGATGTCGAAAGATGCAGTAAGAATTAGGCTCTTTCTTTTTGTCCTTAGAGATAGAGCAAAGACTTGGCATCATTCTCTCAACCCAACCATTGTCACCACTTGGGATCAACTAGTTCATGCCTTTTTAGACAAGTATTTCCACCTAAATAAGATCACAAAGATCATCAAGGAGATTATTAACTTCTAGAAAATGACGGGGAACCGATCTATGAAGTGTGGGAAAGATACAAGGATTTGCATAAAAAATGCCCTCACTATAACCTACCCAAGGAATTCTTATTGCAAACATTAGATAATGGAGTAACCCAAATAAGAGAGGCACAATTAATGTAGTTTCAAAAGGATCACTGATGAGAAAAACTGTAGAAGAATCACCCTAACTTCTCGTTGACGAATAATGCTAGAAGATAGTTCAAAGCTCAAGGACAACCAAACTTCTAACAAGACAAACTGAGCTCAATGGAATATAAGTTGGATAAAATTTTAGACAAGCTTGGAATTCTAAACGATGCACAAAAGAGTTTGGAAGGCAAATTTAGACAAGTAACAAAGAACCATGCCTCTTCAATCCACAATATAGGGGTATAGGAAAACCAATTGTCAAACACTTTCTCTATGTGAAATATGGGAATTCTTCCTAGCACTTTAGGAATAGAATCAAGGGACCAATTAAAGGCTATTACACTTTGAAGTGGGAAGGAACTTGAACCCTCCACAAGGACAATAGGGGAACTCGTTCCCCCTGTTGAGAAAGACCAAGAAAAGGAGAAAGAAGTGAATATGAGTGAATACCCTCCTTATATCACTCCTCCACCATATCCACCTAAGATTTCCTTCCCTTAATGGTTACAAAAGAAGAAGTTGGATGCACAATTTGCAAAATTTGTTAAGAAATTAAAGATGTTACAAATAAATCTCTCATTTAAGATGTACAAATAAATCTCTCATTTATAAAGGCTTTAGAACATATGCCTAAATACGCTAAATTTTTTAGGGACATATTATCAAAGAAGCATCCTTATGAAGATAATGAGATATTATCTCTAACTGACACTTACATCTCTATAGTCACAAGCCAGATGCCCTCTAAATTGAATGATTTAGGGAGTTTCATAATACCTTGTGTGGTTGGTGAATTTGAATTAACAAAGTTCTTATGACTTAGGAACATGTATTAATCTTATGCCTTTGTCAATATTCAAGAAGTTGAGGTTGGGTAAGGTCAAACTTACATCGATGTTGATTCAGTTGGCTGATCAATCTATTAAAAGACCATTGGGAATAGTGGAAGATGCTCTGATATAAGTGGACAAGTTCATTATTCATGTAAATTTTGTGGTTCTATGTTTTGAAGAAGATAAGAACTATCCACTGATCTTTAGTCAACCGTTTATGAATATAAGGAAGCCATAATTGACATTCACGAAGGGAAATTAACACTTCAAAAAGGCAAAGATCATATCAAATTCAATATGAATAAGGTTTTAAAGAGCCTAACAGCAAGCAGTGCATGTATGAAGGTTGGAATTATGGATCAAAATTTGTAAGAACAAGTTGAGGGCTGCATTGCTGAAGTTCAATCAGCAGCAATAGAGACAAATAATGAATATGAGAAATTTGATCCTAAAGGTGATGATGAGATGGAGGAGTCAGATATTCAAATGCATGAAGATAAATTAGTCCAAACTGAAGCACCCAAACCACCATCCACAAAAAAGCCACCCGCATTAGAGCTTAAATCCTTACCTTCATATCTCAAATACACATTTTTAGGGAAGGATCAAATGTTACTGATAAATCATGATAAAGCAATTGGATGAGAAACAAGAAAGTAAGGTGGTAGTACTTGAGAGAAAGCGTATGACAGCCATCAGGTGGCAAATTTCTGATATTCGAAGTATAAGCTCAAATGTTTATATGCATCGAATAAACCTCGAGGAAGGATGCAGAAGAGTGAGAGAGCATCAACAAAGGTTGAACCTTAATATAAAGGAGGTGGTCAAGAAAGAAATAATCAAACTCTTAGATGCAGGGATAATTTATCCCATCTCTGATAATGAATGGGTTAGTCCAATTCAATGTGTACCTAAAAAGGGTGGAATGACAATAATAGAAAGTGAGAGTGGGGAAGTAATTTCAACAAGAACTGTCACAGGATAGAGAGTGTGCATAAACTATCGCAATCTCGACTCAATGACTAAGAAAGATCATTTTCCTCTCCTTAGAAAGGGTGGCGAGTCATTCATTTTATTGCTTCTTAGATGGATATTCAAGATTCAATTCGATATTCATCTATCATTATGACCAAGAAAAGATTAGATTCACCTGCCCTTATGGTACTTTCGCATACAAATGGATGCCTTTCAGACTATGCAATGCCCCGACTATATTTCAAAGATGTATGATGTCTATCTTCACCGACATGATCAAAGATATAATGGATGTATTCATAGATGATTTTTCAATTTTTAGGGACTCTTTTGAAATATGTTTAACCAATTTGGACAGAGTTCTTCAAAGATGTGAAGAATCACACTTGTTGTTGAATTGAGAGAAATGTCATTTTATGGTGAAAGAGTGGATAGTGCTAGGGCATAAAATCTCATACCAAGGATTTGAAGTCGACAGAGCAAAAAAATGTTATAACGAAACTTCCACCACCAAGTAATATAAAAGTTATGCAAGGATTTTGAGGTCATGCAGGATTTTACTATCTATTTTTCAAAGACTTCTCGCAAATTGTGGGACCTTTGACAAACTTATTATTCAAGGATGTGCCTTTTGTGTTTGATGACAAATGTATGTCTGCCTTCAACAAACTAAAGGAGGCATTAATATCTGTACCAATTCTATCGCCATCGGACTGGACACTTCCATTTAAGGTTGTGTGTGATGCAAGTGATCAGGCAATAAGTTATGTATTAGGCCAAAGGAAAGATAAAAGGTTGCATGCGATCTACTATTCTAGCAAGACCCTTGTGGGATCTCAACTTAACTACACCACCAGAGAGAAAGAATTACTTGTAGTAGTGTACATATGTGATAAATTTCAACAATACCTTTTAGGATCAAAGGTAATCGTATTCACCGATTATACGACGTTAAAATTCCTTTTGAACAAAAAAGATGCAAAACCAAGGCTCATTCAACGGGTGTTACTTTTACATGAATTTGATATAGAAGTGAGAGATAGAAATGGAGCAAAAAATGTGGTTGCAAACCACTTATCTAGAATAGAAGGAGGGGAATGCAAGCCAAGCGAAGATATTAATGAAAATTTCCCTGATGAAACCTTGATGCTACTCAAGAGTTTAGCTACACCATGAGGGGAATGCAAGCTAAGCAAAGATATTAATGAAAATTTCCCTGATGAAATCCTGATGCTGCTCAAGAGTTTAGCTACACTATAGTTTGTTGATATCGTGAATTATATTTCTAGTGGTAAACTTCCTTTTGATCTATCTTACGAACAAAGAAGAAGATTCCTACATGATTGTAACCAATATCTATGGGATGAGCCAATTTTATACAAAGCATGTGCCGATGAGTTAATGCGACGATGTGTTCTGGAGGAGGAAATGTTGGACATATTGAAGCAATGTCATGAAGGTTAATATGTTGGACATTATGAAGCTAACAAAATGACAGCTCAGATACTCAAGAGTGGATTTTATCGGCCACAATTTTTTAATGATGCTCAAACTTTCATGGCACAATGTGATCGATGCCAGAGAATAGGTAATGTCTCCAAAAGATATGAGATGCCTTTATCCAACATTTTAGAAGAGGAAGTATTTGATGTATGGGGCATGAATTTTATGGGTCCTTTCCCATCTTCAATGGTAAACATGTACATTCTAGTGGGTTTGGATTATGTTTTGCATTGGGTTGAAGCAGTGGCATCTCTAACCAACGATGGAAAGGTAGTGTAAAAGTTCATCAAATGATTATTCAATCAGTTTGGAGTGCCACGTATGATAATAAATGATGGAGGTACACATTTCTGCAATAGATCTTTTGATGCCCTTTTAAAAAGATATGAAGTGCACCACCGTGTTGCTACACCTTACCATCCACAGACTAGTGGCCAAGTAGAAGTTGTTAATCAGGAACTAAAATGAATTTTGGAAAAGACGGTAAACAACTCCAAGAAGGATTGGGCAATAAAGCTAGACGATGCTTTATAGGCTTATAGAATTGCTTTCAAAGCACCTATCAGAACAACTCCTTAGAGGCTCATGTATAGAAAAGTTTTGCACTTTTTGGTAAACTAGAACATCGGGTGTATTAGGCAACAAAAGTGTTAAATTTTGATTGGCAGCATGTAGGTGAAAAGCAAGTTTTGCAATTGGATGAACTTGAAGAGTTTCTTTATAATGCATACGAAAATGCCAAACTCTATAAAGAAAAGGTAAAGAAATGGCACGATTTTCATTTTAAGCAAAAGGAATTGAAAGTATGAGATGCAGTTTTGCTATATAATTCAAGGTTGAGGCTGTTTCCAAGGAAGTTAAAATCTCGATGGAGTAGACCTTTTACGATCATTCAAGTTTTTGATCATAGAGCCCTCAAATTGGAAAATGCCAATAATGAAACTTTCAAGGTCAATGGGCATCATTGCAAGTTATATTTCAGAGGAGCAATTCCTAAGGATAAGGAAGTGATTTCCTTTTGTTCAAACAATTAAGACACCTCCATGGATGTAAGGTCAAGCTAATGAGCATAAATTAGCATGTTTAGTAGTTTGATTGAAATTGTTAGGTTTTGTTAGAGTTGTTTTGAACTTTCAATAAAACTTTAGTAATTTGAATTAATCTGGAATCACAACTTCTCTTACTCTCTTTAAGCAATTCCAAGATCAGACAATAGGTTCAAGGCATGCAACTGCTACCTCCAACACCATCCCCGCCTCCATCACCATAAGACTTTGTTCTAACCCTTTTCTTTTTAAATTTAGTCCTTATTTTATTTTTGTTTTTACTTTAATTTATGTTTCTTCTTACTATGGGTGTTTGTTTGGCTCCTTCTCACACTAAGGACAATGTGTCAATCAAGTGTGGGGAGGGTTATGTGTTTTGTTTTGAATGTAAATTTTGCATACTGTATGATAGTTTGTTAGGTTGCATTTTGTGAATTGTGTCAAATTGCCAATGGCTTAGATGGATTGAAATTGATTTAACTTTGTTGGACCAATGGTGGTTGACAAATTAAATCCTACTTATGTTTTGATAATAATAAAATGTATAGAATTGGTTA
>JANIJH010000004.1:51696607-51718225 GCA_024520975.1 Erythroxylum areolatum | reverse complement strand
ATTTATTCATAAAGTCTGTACATGACTATGAACAAAAAGCGCTAAAGGGGATTGCCTTTAGGGCACTACTCTAACATTAAATTGTTTACCCAAAACTAGTTAACCACAAGTTATAGAGTTGATACTACATTGTTTACCCACAACTAGTTAACCACTAGTTATGAAGTTGGTTCTACATCACTTATCCGCAATTAGTTAACCATTAGTTATAGAGTTGGTTTTACGTTACTTATCTACATTAGGTTAACCACTATACACCGATATAATAACATGTATAAAACCTTATAATGTACCATAAGCTAAAAAAATTACCTTTCCTTTTTATCAACCAATAACATAATTTTAATGTAACTTCAAATCGTATGAAATTCATCTTTCAAAATTCAATTCATATATTGTTGAAACATAAACTTATCCTAGCAATATTCATTTGTAATGTATCATTCACATAAAACTCATAATTATACAATTTAGAATTACATGTCATCAATTCTTTTGCAAATAATTTATTCCATTAAAACTACATATTTAGTTTAACTGAATTTGAGATTAGTATTTAATAGCATAACACTTACACTAATTACATTTCTATTTACTTCTATGAACTAATATATTGTTCTTTGTTTCGAAATTTAACTTTGAAAATTACTTAAATACCATCTTTTACCCATTCTAACTTATCAATTTCTTCAAAACACTATCTCACCCGTTTAATTCATCATAACCATAATCAAACTTTGACAACACACACTAATAACTACATTTTCTCTTAAGCCCAGATTATCCTCACCGCCCATAATTATATTGCCATTTCATTTTCTTTCCTATTCTTCAACACTATTCACCTAAGATCCAAGCATCATCAAACACTTCATAAACCATTTCAACTTCATTACTTTCCACATACACCCCATATACTAAGTTTTTTTTTTCAAATAATAACATAACACTTCATGTAACAATTCAAATGCCACAAGTATACTTAATGACTATCCTTAATCGCATTCATATGGTCATTACATCATAACCATACTATTATATGAAAAATGCCCTTAAGGCTAAACTTAGCATATTTCACATTAAACTTTTCCAATTCCATTCCATTTGATTTCTAACTTAAAACCAATCCAAATTCACTTCCATGACATTCTAATACACATTTAAGTCATAAAATTTCATTAACGAATTTTTATATATTCATACACCATTTGTTAAATGTCAACCAAAACCAATTCCAATCCCATTTATTTACTTTGTTAGCATCAAAATTGTGTTATGACATCATAAAACATCAAAATAGAATTTTTGTATCAAATCACACTAAAAAGACCTAGCTATGGCTAATTCTTCCAACTTGATTTCTTAGTTTACTTTCTTAATTTCAACCTTTAAATGCTTCCAATCTTATTATCTGCTCCATGGTAAGTCAAAGATCACCACTGATCTTAAACACATCCATCCCACTTACCTATAAAAAAATTAGAAATTTAAACTAGGAAAACTTACCACTTTTTCCTCCAATCTTGTGGGTAATTGATGACTACTTAGGCTTGATCAATATCTCTTCAAATTCAACTCAAAACCTATAAGAAAGGGCTGCACTCTTCTTCTTCTTCTCGGATGAAACTTCACCTTGGTTTCTCTTTCTTTCTCTTTTGTTTTTGGTCTCTCACGTTTATGTTAAAAGAATGAAGCAATTTGTCTTACTTTTTGCTTTTTATACCCCATATCATCTCCTTAGTGGCTATCTCTAATGACTCATTAATCCACTAACACTATGTAGAAAGACCAAATTGCCTTTTAATGAATTTAATTTACCAACTAACTGAGTTAAGTTATGAAAATATTTCGTAACCCTCTTCTTATAAACTTGATCGTGAAAATACTCTAATTAGGGTCAATACTTATTGATTAGATGCTTTAAAAAATTTCAAATAGATTTAAAAGCATCAATACCTATTATTTTTCAAAAATGACATTTTAGTCCTAAACTTTTAGAACTCCCAAAATCCATCCAATCGGACTTATTTTTGATCCATTGCAGTATCATTAAACTCTAATACTTATTCTAAATATTTTTCAATATTTCGAGGTTGGGTCCCCCTAAAAATCACTATTCACTAGATCTACTATTCATCCAAAAACATTTCTCCACCTTAGCCTTTTTCAATCTGTCTTCTGTTGTAGCTATTAAGGTAAGGAGAATATTAAGAGGGTCTAATAGATGCTAATTGTCAAATTAAAATGGGATTTATTTTTCATTCTTGATAATCTATTGAATGTTTATTTTTATCTTGTCTTTTAACTTTATTTTTTTGCCTCCAAGTCCACGAAGTATTGACTCTTGAGTGAATCTCTGTAAAGCTTTTTCTATGCAAATATTCAACATATATTCATTTTATCCACAATGATTGTTTATTTATGAATCATTAACATATTCTTTTTTTAAGAAATATTTTGTTCTCAAATTTTATAAGGGTCAAACCTAATTCACCCTCTTTATTTTTTTTATGTAAGTTGATTTCTTCGACTTATTTTGGGCATGAATTAGTTATTACTACTACATGTACAAAGATATTTTATTTAATTCCTTTTAACATGCTTTATGGTTCTAAATGGAAACATCTAGTGTGATGGCCAGCATGCATATAGATTCTTAAGGATAGACTTCATCAATTCAATTCTTCTTGCATATTAAAGATGATTATCTAAGCCTATGGTTTACTAGTAATTTGTTTTATAAGGGGAAAATAATCTCTAAAAATTAGTAAGGAAGAGATCAAAGGTAAATGAAGATACCTAAATGGAAAATCTTCTTGTCTAATTTTTGAGAGGAAAATAAAGAGCCTACTTAACTTAAGATTTCCTACCAGAAATAAAGACAAAAGATTTTTTAAATTAATTGATAGTTTAGAGATTACTTCAATTTCTTTTAGGGCTTTAAGGAACATATCGATAAAGTATGGATTAGCAAGGAAAAAATAATAGGTCTTCTACAAATGATAAACTAAAAACTCTAGTTCTTAACAATTTTAGTGGAATTTAAAATGTTTGTGTTGATTGATTTTCTAATTACATGTTGTAAAAATTTTGAATATACATAAACGAAGTTAAGGGAATAAAGAATTTCCTTGACTTAGTCCTTTGTCTCCTTTAAATTATTTAACGTGTTCAATATTAACTATTTTTTATGAAAGAAAGAATATATTAAGCTTTTAGGCAAAACTTTAAAAATAAGTTTATACAAAACTATACAATTAAAAGACAATATTGCCTATACATCATTTATACTAAAATATTACTAATAATTACACTTATTAATCAAGTAGCAAAAGTTGATCAGAGGAAGTTAATTGATTCTCCAAGAGAGGACCAAAATAATGTTTATCCCTATAGGTAAAAATATGTTGTCTAATTTTATAGCAAATGACCAACAAAATAGTGTCTATGTTGTTCTAAGAATAATAAAACATTATATTGTTTCTCTCTTCCTATAATTCATATACTAAGTAACTAAATGCAACTCTGAACACCTATAAACAAGCAGACTTAGGAGAATAACCAAACAATTGCTCTGACGAAAAGTTGTAGTTCCATCATCAATAGCCATATGCCTTCAAAATTAAAGGACCCAGGGAGCTTTACGATACCTCGTTTTATTGGTGATCTAAAGTTTGATAAATGCTTATGTGATTTAGGTGAAAGTATTGACCTTACGCCTTTGTCAATTTTTAGGAAAATTAAGGCTAAGTGATGTGAAGCCAACTTTTATGCTTATTTAGTTGACAGATTAATCAATCAAGAAACCACTTAGTGTGGTAGAGGATGTCATCATCAAAGTGGACAAATTCATTATCTTGTGGACTTTGTAGTATTACACCTTGAAGAGGATAGGGATTGCCCACTCATTTTTGGTAGGCCATTCATAAATAAGGGGAGAGCTTTGATTGATGTTCACGAAGGCAAACTCATCCTTTGAACTGGTGATGATCAAGTAGAGTTTAACATGAACAAAGTTTTGAAGAATCCAAAGGAAAGCAGCTCTTGTATGAAGATAGACATTTTTTATGAATGTATGAAAGAGCAAGAGGAGAACTGCAATAAAGAAGCGAGCTTTAAGGAAGATGAAACTAAAGAAAGAGAAAAGGAGGAGTTGGGTGTTTAGTCCAATCAAGAGATTTTGGTTAGAACGAAAGCAGTTGTGCCACACTTTGTTTTACTTCCATCAACTCTTAAGTTGAAGTGTTTACCTACACACCTTAAGTATACTTTCTTAGGAGAGGGCCAAACTTCACCCATCCTTATTTCAAACCAGCTAGATTGTGAATAAGAGAGTAAGGTTGTAGGGATAATTAGGAAGTGGATGAAGGCTTTGGGATGACAAATATCTGAAATAGGAGGTATAAGTCCTAATGTGGTGATGCATAGATTAAATTCAAGGAAAGGAGTAAAGCAGTGAGGAAAATACAATGAAGGTTAAACCTCACACTAATTAAACGGTTAAGAAGGAGGTTGTTAAATTGTGAGATGCAGGTATCATTACCCAATTTTGGATAATAAGTAGGTGAACCTGTGCAATGTGTACCTAAAAAAGAATGTATGATAGTAATGAAGAGTGAAAATGGTGAAATGATCTTTATTCGAACCTTCCTTCTTTCATGCATAATTTTTCTTCTTTTCAACATTCATGAAAAATCCACTCCATTTTCACTTAATTCATTTCAAATTTGAATTAAAACACAAGAATTTGTACCTAAAATCAAGATATGAATGTAAGCAAAATCAATGGAAATTAGACATAACAATTCCCCCATACTTAAACTATGTTAGTTCCCAAGCAAATTAAAAGATACTAGACTATACAAAAACAATCAATGAAAACAAAGATTTTCCCAAATAATAGTCAAAGATATCAACGATCATTTCAATAAACACAATATGAGAACTTGAAACTCATAATACTCTATGAATAGACAATTCTCTGCATGCTTAGCCAAAATTAACAAGTACTGCAACTCAAAGACCATTAACAAGTGTGATAGACACTGACTCTACTCTCCATCCTCTCATGCATTCAAAGGTAGGATATATTCACTCATCATTCATTTCATGTAAAGCATCTACCATAGGCTTGCTTACTGATCCAATCTCCAACACTCATATCAAACACAAACATCAATCCAAAGGTCTTTATTTTGGTTGTAATGGGCCTGGGCTAAGGGTAGGAAAAAGGAAAATCATAGTTTAAAATCATAAAACAAATTAAGCATTTAAAATAATACAGAACAATGAAATATAAAACACTCAATTCTTTCCTCTCATTTAACAAGGTTAGCACTCCCCTTTTTACGTCTCTCCTCTTTCTTTTCATTTTTTGGTTGTCTTCCCTACCCTCTGTTTCTTTTCTATTTCTTTCTTTCTCTTTTTTCTTTTTTTTATTTTTCTTTTTAATTATTTAATTATATAAAACAAGGAAATCATAGAAGAAAAATATAGAGGAGAGATAATTGCTACAACCATACCCATTCTTAACGCAATAGCCAACTATATGTAATAATCCCCAGAAATATCATTTCAAATGCTCAACTTGCCTTATGATAGGTACAACAAAGAGGATAAATAATTAAGGTAGAGGCTCACATTTTGGGTTTAAAGAAAGAAGAGGTTTCATGTTAATCTCAGAGGGGCTTACTAAGGGTAACATTATGGTGGTTTTTTAAGCAATAAGGGTAAATCCTAATTGCCTTCATCATTTTAACGTTTGCATAATATTATAAGATCTCAACTAGTATTTGCAAGTAAGTTCTAGAGTTCCTTAATTATGAAAGAATACTTTCAGCAAAGAATACTTGAATTTGGTATTAAATATTTCAAAAGGCTCAAATTCTTACCAAAGAAAAGTGACATTCATCTATCACAATATACTAATGTCCTTTTAATCAAAATCCAAGTTAATCAGTCTAAGCATGCAAGTATACTTATTCACTCATATTATCCATTTCTAATCCTGATCGAGCTTATTTCATGATCATGCATCTCTAACTATTAAATGGGAAAAATACACAAACCATATAAAGAAAAATAATAATATTTATTTATTATTATTATTAACTACTATTCCCCCCTTAAACATCACGTTGTCCCCCAATGTGATAAGAAAATAAAAGAGGAATCTAAGTTGCAAAACAAACATTAAAACTAAAAGAAATTAAACCAACAAGCAATACAAATAAAAGGGATAGAAATATTATACGAAGGTGGGGGTGGTGGTTGTGTTGATACAGTGTGGAACGTGGCATACTGCGTCGAGGAGTGGAGAACAGCTGCAAGGAGAACAAATAGAAGAGACTAAAATTAGGTCTGCACATATAAAGCAAACAAACTAAGTTGAGATTCACTAAAAAGGAATAACAAACAAATAAAGGAAAAATAAAACAAAAATTGTATGGGTTGCCTTCCATTCAAAACTTCTTTAATGTCTTGTAGCTAGACGCCTCAACAGTCATGCTTAAGGTGGATCACTCAAAGTGAGTGATTCCATTATCTTCTTCTCTTCATTGGGATCTATCTTTAAGAATTTGACAAATCTTCCCTTAGTTGCATTGTCTAGAAATTACCAGTACTCATCAATCTCTTTGACCAAGTTCAATTCCCTTTCTTCTTCTTGCAAGGAAAAATCAAAATCTGCGTTATTAATTTGGTAAATAAGAGAACATTCTTCATAAAAAATAGTGGTAGGAATAGGTTTAACATCAAAGATTGAAAATTCCATTCTACTGTTTCTCCCATAATAGTTATGGTCAGTTTTTCATTCTTCACATCAATCAAGGTATTGGTAATGGCCAAAAAAGCCTCCCTAAGAGTATGGTGTTCCACTTTTCTTACTTTTTTACTCCCCCCATGTCTAAGACAACAAAGTCTACAAGGACAATCAATCCTCCTAGCTTTACCAACACATCTTCTATTATTCCTTTTGGATAACGAATTGATCTATCAACTAATTGAAAACATATGTTTGTAGGTCTCAACTATCCTAGATTCAATCTAACATAAATAAAGTAAGGCATAAGGTTTATACTTGCTCCAAGGTCCAGCATACCCTTAACCTCTTCACCATTACCCATTGATAGTCTCACAATAAAACTCCCTAAATCTTTCAATTTGGGGGGTAATTGCTGTTGAAAAACCAAACTTGCCACTTCTAAAACTATCACCTTCTCATTTTGCTCAAACTTTCATTTTTTGACGCTTAGTTCCTTGAAGAACTTCACAAAAACTAGAATGTTCTTGATCACATCCAACAAAGGTAGATTAATGTTTACCTTAGAAAACATGTTATATAAATAAGAAAATTGCTCATCTTGTTTACCTTGAGGTGGCTTGGATATGGAATTGGTGGTCTATACGGATTAGTTTCCTTATGCAATCTTAGTCCTCTATTGCCTTTGGTTGCATATCTAAGTTTCTGAATGTGACTAGAAGAGTTGTGCCCATTGCTTACCTCATACTACTTATCTTTTTCCTTGTTGAGGCTCTTGTCCTCTTGATTACCTCTATTAAATAAATTAGAAGGAATCTCAACATGATTATCAATCATTGTTGGACCCCTAAATTTTTTAATTATTTATTCTTGTTACTAATTATTTATTTATTAAATTGTTCATTTATTTTTAGAATTGGGTACATGAATCTATGGAGCATAAGTAGTAATCACTACAAGAAATTAACGGTTTACTGACGGTCAAAGATGTCGCTAAATTGAAGAATTCCATCGAAAAAAATATTCACTGACAGAATAAAACGACGAACAATGACATCGGTAATACGACCGTAGGTAACTATAACGACAGAATGTGCATGCATTTTCATCGGTAAAATATACCGATGGAAGGAAGCTACCGTTAGTAAACCATCATTAGTATATTGACAGAAAAAGAAAGATCAGTAAATACAATGAACAATTATCCAATGACATAATGTTTTCCGTTGATATATTCCGTCAGTAATATGGAAAAGAATTTTGAAACGGTTTGTGTGTTCTGTTGATAATATAGTAACACTTTTGTGACATTTTTCTGTTCTGTCGGTAATTGGATGTTAGGAATTTTTTTATAAGAATCCCTACATTAAACTTTATTTGATGATCTTATGAAAAATGGTTAATGTCAACAGTTATGAATTATCTGTGCATAATAAATTTATTTATTTATATATTTAATTTATTTAAATGGAAGTTAATTGATGTTATAAAGTTCAAATTTTCTTAATTGAAAAAACAAACATTACAGTGTACATTATAATAAGTCTTTCCTTTGTAATTAAAAGCAAATGACTATAATAATCCTAATGTCCTGATGATGGCGGATGCTCTAAGATGCTACCTTTCCCGTTCAACTACTCCAACTCCTATCTCAGCTGAGCCATCTACTCTAATAATGTCTACACTATGGTTCGAAGCTCAGTGACTTCTGACGATTGCATTGGTCTGATAGACGTTGTTGTATTGGACATGGAGGATTATGAATAATATGTATTCGCAAATGAACCTAGTCCGAGCATCCATCCACGATGGTCCCTACCACCAAGAACATTAAGATACGTCTAAGTGTCATCAATAGGTTGTTCCTCCTGAGACTGTTGATGAATGGTTTGTTGTATTTGGTCCTATTAGGAAGCAATGTTTACGTTAGTAAGGGATTATTATTAAGAAATAATAATAATGCATTAATTTCACATACGTTCAGTTCTCTACATCGACTATTGACGAATGTCACACCGTCTTGCTTCTTCGTGTGACTGTGCAAAAATAGCTGAGTAGGTGTAAGAGGAATACCCAAAGACTTTTCCTTCATGTTTAACTTAAATTGTTAGATGTAAACTACAATTTATAAAAATTTCGGCAGAGTTTATTTTATTTTTATGATATTTCCCCTGTTGAACAAATAAAACAACTAACAATTTTCAAAATTTGAGAAACTAGGAGCTCTCATTATGTGACAGTGAGTCTTAACAAAAGATTTAACATATTAAATGCTTCTTTTTATAAAATATGACCTATGGTGATGTTTGAACAATGTCACTCTTCTTTTTTTCTTATAGGGCCTAGGATGATAATAAGCTTATATCAGGTCATTTTGATGATAAAGAGGATTATATGAATAAAAAGAATATTGCATGCTCTTTTGGTAGGATTTTGTATGAAAGTTATACCTATTTTTGGCTTTTGAACCTTGTTTTCTCAGTTTAGAATGTAAACTATACATAAAAATACAAAATCTTTTCTTTCATACCTAGAAGATAATGTATGAGCATTTAAGTTTTCATATCGAATGTTATATACCCATGTCATAACTAAGGTAGTGGCTCACAATTATGAACATAATTTGTCTTTAGAAAAATTACCTTAGGCTCTAAGTATGCTATTTGAATTTAAAAACTATTTATAGTTAATCTTGACAATGATTCTTTGAGAATATTGATCTCCTTATTCAATGTCTCTTTCTTATGCAAAAAAATCACACTCATTATCATTTTCAATAACTACACCCTTAGATTCTATCATATCATGTATGCCATAATTTTGTTAATTTTCATTCATATATGTATCTAAGAGCTTTAAAATTTCTTTATGCTTGATAGAAAATTTCTTCCTTTTTAATCTTGTGACCTCTAAACATTCAAGCATTAAACAAACTCAATAGATAAGTATACTCAATATTACAATTATCATTATCATCATCAAATTTTGAGAAAAAAAAAGGCTTGAAATTATTAACCATAAAAAATGTACTTGTCTTTATATTTTCAAATTCTTTCCTTTTTTAACTAATAGCGTCATCCTATGTGACCTTAATTAAGTGCTTTCTTTTTCTTTACTTATTTTTTGCTTTTCTTCTTTAAGAACTTCTTGAATTTTTGTGATGACCTTTATATCATCCTCATTAGTTTCACTTATGAAATTATCATCATTGTAAATTTTCTCATCCTAAAGGTATTAAACACCATCCATTTTATATTTGGAGCTAATTTCTTTTCATACAATTCATTCATATACATATTATAGGTAATGAGTGATCTAACTAGCTCTTCCAATGGCAATATACTTAAACCTTTGATAAAGACCTAAGACATTTTCTCACTAGTTTATGACATTTTCTCTCTAGTTCATGATTAGTATAAGTCTTACTAATGATTTTAAATGAATTAATGATATAAATAAAGTAAGTACAAATATTAGAAATTGATTCATATTTCTACTTAACAAATTAACAAAAATTAGAAATAAAGAAGGGAACTCCATCTTCACAAATTAACCAAAATGCATATGAGGTATTTCATCAAACACCTCATATGCTTCCGCAAATCATCCCAACGTCATCAAGAAATTTGAGAACTTAACCTTCTAACACTAACATATTAACCTAAAATGTTGTTACCCATTCACAAAACACTCAAACATACCAAACAAATTACTCAAACAAGCACAAAAAATTTGACATTATTAACGGCATATACAGGTACAGGTGGGGGTGAGAAGGAAATCAAAAGCTAACAACAATAGTGCCTACCCCTTCCGACGCACCACCACTGTTCCACCAGGTCGATGATGACGGACGACGACTCACTGGAGAAGAAGATGCAAATGCAACAGGGAGGAGAAGAACAGAGAAGGAGAGCCAATGATGAGGGGGGACATTCGGGAGCTTATAACTTTATCAAAACGACATCATTTTCATCAACTTAATAATGTTCAGTTGCAAGCACACGATGTCATATATGTTTTGCAATTTACTGACTGAATATACTGTCGTTAATTTCCACCAGTAAGATCAAAATACATTAACCCGCGTTCAATTCCTACGCTTCTTTTCTGACGATATTATTCCCATTGGTAAACTAAATTTTTTTGTCAATATTACTGACGTAAATGTTAATTCCATCGGCAATGGCAATTATATTTTTCCGTTTTGTCGATGGTATTATTCCGTCGCTAAAATTAATTTTTTTGGACACAATTATTGATGTAATTATCTTTTATGTCAGTAAACAATGAGGGTTTGTATTTTGTCTTTGCTTTTCTATCACAATTTCATTATTTTATTGTGGTGAATTAGAAATTATAATAGAAAAGGTAGAATTAAATTAGTAAGAGTTTATTAATGAAGGGCATTTTTGGAAGATCACTTAAGGATAAAGATCATAAGCATTAAAGGGAGGGGTACAATGGACATTTTATACTCATTAAGGGCATAATTGGAAAGAAAAGTGTTGTCTTGCCTTTTGAAGAAGAAGAAAACGTGTATGAGGGAAGAGAAGAAGAAAAACATAAAGAGAAGAAGAGAAGGAGAGAAAGAGAAAGTTAAGCTAGGGTTTTAATTTTCTTAACTTTCAAGAGAGATTTTGAAGCTAAACAACTAAGTATAAGCATTAACCCTTCTTGATTTGTGGAATGAAGCATATTTGGTGATAGTTAGAAGTGAATGAAGTTGAATAGTGTAGGAAGTTATTGATGAATGGTATATGTAAATGTTCTCTTTTTGGGTTAATGATCAAAGATAGATCATGATTTATTTGTGAATGATATTAAGTTGAAATGAAGTTAAAAATAAAGTAGAAAAGACGATTTAGGTACAAGATGGGTTATATGTGAAATGTGGGAGGTTAAAAACTGAAAAAATGTAGCAAAACCTGTTCACTACATACACTTAGGTGAAAGTTTGTCATGGTCAACTTCTGGCTTCGCCACGGCAATGTTTCCTATGCAATTTGAATATGCTTCAGTATTTTAAGCATAACTTGTTCTGTAGTTATCCAAATGGAATGATTTTTAATTTGGAGTAAACTATAGACATAAGCTACAAATTGTTTGACGAAATTGAGTTTTAATTCAGTCTCTAAGAATCTTAATTTTTGGATGAAAATTGAGCATAGAATACTATCTCAGCATAAGAATGGTCAAAAAATATTTGGGACATAACTTTTAGATTTTTGAACCAAATTGCATAATTTTGGTGTCATTAAAAACTTAAGACAATGAGCAACATTTTTCTAGAAGGAAGCGTTATAAAATTTCTTCATTTACCTTATTAGAATGATCATAAAAAATTAACCTGAAGGTTTGGACTTTTGGAAGAGTTTGAGTATTTAGAATTTGTCTTAGTGAATATGCTATATATGGGTCCTCAAATTATGTTCCTATTGAATGGAAAATTTTGTCATTGATAAAGAGAATCAAGGAAGGCAAGAGGATTAAGAGGAGAGGCATCTTTGAGCAAGTTTTAAGCAAGGATTTTTAATGTGGGTAATGTATTTATAGTTATTGTGTGATTGGGAAAATTCTTGCCTATGTGTGTGTATGTCTAAATTGCTTGATTTTTTTTGGAGATTTGATAATGCATGATGATTTGTGATTAGGTTATACCTTGAAAGAGGTTATAACCTTTTGTCTAAATGAAAAGAAGAAAAAGCATATCATGAAATGATTTGAGCATGAATATGTGCTTTTGTTTGGGCAAGAGTAGAAACATTTTGTTCATCACGTGCACATTCACTAAAGCCTTCTCCCGAGTACCCGCTTGTGATATATGAGCTTCAAAAAATTGACTCATTTCGTTCATGGTGTAAACTTTAGTTTCTCTATTTCTTTTCTATGAAACCCTCGAGCCATTTTTTGTGCATTGCATTTGATTTTTGAACATGATGAATAATTGAGTGTTGTGCATGGATGGTTGGATATATGATATGTTCTATGTGATGAAATGCATAACTTTGAGTTTTGGAACTAGAATTGAGAGTGCTTGAATTGCTAAATATATATACACATATGCTTGAATACCGATGGCTATAAATATATTAGCCACTGAGCTTTATAGCTCAACCCATTATTTTCACTTCTCAGGTATAGAACGAAAAGATTGTTGATCCTTGCAAGGCATCAGAAACTTCAAAAGAGTTAGGGACTTTTGTACTAAGTTAGTGACTATTTTGGATAGTTTTAAAGGCATATCAACATTGAGCATCCTTATGTATTTTGTTTAAGTTAGTGATATGTATGATGATATGTAAGTGAAGCTTGTATGAACCCTTTTTAGATTTATTAATGAAATGAAGAATTGAAGTTTTTTTTTAAGCATGTCTATATTTATCTTGTGGTTAAGTTTGGATGGTTACAATTGAATGTATGTGTGTTTAGAATGTTGGTATTGGTTATTAAATATGTTGTAGAATTTTGTGTTTGATGTTGGGTTTTTGGGTTTTGGAATTGAAGGTTTAGTTGTGGTGAAGTTAGACATTTGGCACGGCGAACCTCTTCGAAATGGTGTTTTTATGTTAAGTTTAGTGACTTAGCCACAGCAAGGCTCGACTTTCACCACGACGTATTTTTCCTAAAGGGTTTTCTTCCTGAACCAATAGTTAGTCACAACAAACTTTTCCCAATAGGTGTATTCGAAAATCTTATGGTTTCACCACAGTAAACCGAAGGGTGCAGTCACTCACCCTTGAGAGCTCACCGCGACGAAGTCAGGAGTTTGCTATGACAAACTCCTTCCGAAGGGTCCTTGACAATATTTTCACAGTGTTGACCACGGTGAACATTTAGTATGCCACAGCGAGCCCGTCACTGGACACACTACTATTCTAATTGAAATTTGAATTCTTTCGACCCTCCTCTCGCGTGATCCTTACCAGACGACTATGAGTGGTCATCTTGGGATTAGTTATGGGACCCGAGCCCAATATTGTTTGGTATTAGAGAGAATGTTGGACTTCAAAAATGGGGTCCAACATTGTTTAATATCAGAGATTAGGCTTTTTAAGTAGTCCTAGGCTTAGAATATGTTGTGCTATGCATTACTATGCTATGTGATAAATTGTTTGCATTGTGAATTGATTGATTGCATTAAATGACATGCATATCATGCATACATGTTGAAAATAAGATTAAAATGAAATGTAAGCTAAGCATTAGTATTTACATTGAAGGAGTAAGATGCCACCTTGTAGAAGGACACAAGAAGTTTTGCAAGGACCTGTCACACCTAACTCTTTACCAAAAGAGGAGAGTACTGATGAGTCAGTAGCCCCAGGACATGCTGAGGCTTTTGTAGGGCATGGTAGTGGGCCCTCTCGGTCACAGACATAGGAGTCACCTGTTCTGCAAGAGAAAGTGCCTCTATTAGATTCGAGAATGTTCCAACCCTTCGCTCAGGCATTCATTCAAGCCATGGGCTAAATGTTGCAATCTTCTACTCTGGCCCTACCTAAGAAGGGGAAGTAATTTGATAAGCTAAGGAAGTATGAAGCAGTGGACTTTTATGGGATCACTGACCCAGAAGAAGTTGAGACTTGGCTAAAAAAGACAGAAAGAATATTAGAACAAATGGACTGTGAAGATGAGGAAAAAGTTGAATATGCTGCTAGTTTGGTTCAGATGCTATGCATTGATAGGAATGTGTACTAGGAAGTCAGGTGAGACCACTAGTGTTGGCATGGAAAGACTTTCTAGCTGCTTATAAGAAGAAGTATCTGTCTAAAGTTTATATTCAACAGAAGCGGAGGGAGTTTCTAAGTCTCACCTAGAGGGAGATGACGGTGAGCGAGTATAAGCGTAGGTTTACGCAACTTTCTCAGTATGCAGCTAAGATGATGATGAGTAAAGTAGCTAAGTTCCATAGGTTTGAATCAAGGTTGCATTTGGTCATAAGAGAAAAACTGGTGGTACAGAATTTTTGTGACTTTCAACAGGTAGTTGAAGCAACATTGAGGTTTGAAAACATTGAGAACATAAAGAGCATCGTGAATAAAAAGAGAAAGGGGAGAGAATAGTTTAAGAGGGGAGGTGGTACTCTTATGTCTGAGAAGAGTGCCAGGACTTTCCCTGTGTAGTTTGAGGAGAGGATCAGTGGAGTAAGCAAGTCCAAACCTATGAGTACTTCTACTGTTTCTCATCAAGCCTCTATGGTAAGAGGCAATAGAAGGGGAGTGGGGCATAAGCCACCATTCCCGAGTGTGATCATTGTGGCAAGTTCCATTGAGGAGAGTGTTATATATTGATAAGAGCTTGCTTCAATTGTGGTGAGAAAGGGCACATGGCTAGAGAGTGTCCTCAGTATACAAGACAGGAGAGAACTCAGATGCAAGCTTCGAAGAGAGCTAAGACTGTGGGGCACAAGACTGCAACTGAAGTGGGTAATTCTGATGCAGCTAAGAGGGTGAGTCTTCCATGGAGACCAAAGGGGAAAGCACTAGCTAGGGTGTTTGCAATGAGACGGGAGAACGCAGAGATAGCTCTAGAAGTTATGATTGGTATGATTAAATTATTTGATGATGGTATTGTTGATTTGATTGATCCAGGTTCTACCCATTTGTTTGATATCATCAAGTAGAACTATGTGTGGTAGAAATCCAAACCCATTGGATACTTCTTTCATGGTTAGTACTTTAATCAGCCAGTATATCGTGATTAGTCAAGTTTATAGAGACTGTGAGATATGTATTAGAGGAGAACAATTAGTGGTGGATCTAATGTCATTAAAGATGGGAGCATTAGATGTGATTTTAAGTATAGACACATTAAAGAAGTATAATGCTAATTTGGATTGCAAACAAAAGATAGTAAATTTTAAGTTGGATGACGGTAGAAAAGTGGTGTTTATGGAAGACAAAAAGTCAAGCCCGCCTAGAGTTGGTTCGGCTCTAACAGCAGAGAAAATGATGAGGAAAGGTATGGAGCCTTTTTGGCCTATGTGCTAGATACGAAGGTAGATGGAGGGAAGTTAGAAGAAATTCCCATAGTCATGGAATTCCCGGATGTCTTTCTAGAGGAATTGTCAAGACTACCTCCACCAAGGAAAATTGAGTTTCCCATTAAGCTTCTTCCGGGTATTGCACCAATATCAATTCTGCCTTATAAAATGGCTCTGGTAGAATTGAAGGAGCTTAAAGAGCAATTAGAAAAATTGTTAGAGAAAGGGTACATTAGGCCGAGCTCTTCACCTTGGGGAGTTCCAGTCTTTTTGGTAAAGAAGAAAGATTGGTCGTTGAGAATGTGTGTGGATTACTGGAAGCTCAACCATGTCACTATCAAGAATAGATATCTGCTCCCACGCATAGATGATTTGTTTGACCAATTACAAGGGGCAAAATTCTTCTCCAAGATAGACTTGAGATCGGGTTATCACCAGTTGAGAATAAAGGAGTCTGATGTGTCAAAGACTACTTTTAGAACACGGTATGGGTATTTTGAGTTTTTAGTTATGCGCTTCGGATTAATGAATGCCCCTGCAACTTTCATGGACTTAATGAATAGAGTCTTTAAGTCTTTTTTAGACCAATTTATCATTGTCTTTGTTGATGATAATATTGGTTTATTCTAAGAGTGATAAGGAGCATAAAGAACATTTAAGAATTGCTTAGGAGACATTAAGAGAGAATGAGTTGTATGCCAAATTCGACAAATGTGAATTTTGGCTAAAGAAAGTAGCATTTCTTAAACATATGATTTCAGAGCAAGGAGTGCATGTGTATCCAAGAAAAATAAAAGTTGTGGTGACATAGGAAGCAACTAAAAATATAGCAGAAGTAAGGAGTTTCTTGGGTTTAGCTTGGTATTACAGGAGGTTTGTGGAGGGTTTTTCCATAATAGCAACTCCACTTACTAAATTAACAAAGAAGAATTAGAAGTTTGTGTGGATCGAGAAGTGCTAAAACAGTTTTAAGGAATTGAAGAATAGGCTTACAATGGCATCGATTTTCACTTTGCCTTTGAGTAATGATGGATATATAATGTATAATGATGCCTCAAGAAAAGGATTGGGCTGTGTGTTGATGCAAGGAGATAAAGTGATTGCCTATGCTTCTAGACAGTTAAAGCCCTATGAGATGAATTATCCTACACATGACTTAGAGTTAGCTGTCATAATTTTTGCATTGAAGATATGGAGATATTACTTATATGGAGTCACTATCAGGACATTTACAGACCACAAGAGTCTGAAGTATTTGATGAGTCAAAAAGAGTTGAATTGAGAAAATGAAGGTGGTTGGAATTACTAAAAGATTATGATTTGATGATAGACTACCCCCCGAGAAAAGCTAATGTAATAGCGGATGCATTAAGTAGGAAATCTACTATGGCACATGTGGAGACAATGTATTTTCCTTTGTTGAAGGAATTAGCCAGACTTAGAGTGACATTAAAGCAAGCCAAATTTGGGTATATATTGGCTAACTTTAGGGTAAGGCCATTGTTGAATGAGAAGATTAAGGAATTGCAGGAACAAGATGAGTATTTGAGCATAATCAGAGAAGAGATTGAAAATGGTAAACCTTCAGAAATAGAGATGAGAGAAGATGGATTGATGGTTGTAGGTAACAGATTGTGTATCCTGAACATGTTAGAATTGAAAGATGAGATTTTTTATGAAGCGCACAACGCTCACTATGCAATGCACCTGGGGAGTACAAGAATATATAGAGATTTAAAAGAGCACTTTTGGTGGGAAGGAATGAAGAAAAATGTTGTAGAGTATGTTAAAAGATGTTTAGTATGCCAGCAAGTTAAGGCTGAACACTAGGCACCTTCAGGCAAGCTTAAACCTTTGTCTATTTCTAAATGGAAGTGGGAAAGGATTATGATGGATTTCTTAATGGGATTGCCAAGAACTAGCAGGAAGCATGATGCAACATGGGTAATTATGGATAGGTTAACCAAGTCAACCCATTTCTTGCCAATTAAGCAGACAGATTCTTTGAATGCTTTGGCCAAAAAGTACGTAGATGAAATAATCAAATTACATGAGATTCCAAACTCTATAGTTTCGGATAGATATCCCAGGTTCACTTCTAGATTTTGGGAAAGTTTACAAGAGGCTTTGGTAACCAATTTACACTTTAGCATAGCTTACCATCCATAGAATGATGGACAATCGGAGAGGATAATACAAATATTGGAGGCAATGTTAAGAGCTTGTGCTATGGATTTCAAAGGCCCATGGGATGATCATCTACCTTTAATTGAGTTTGCTTACAATAATTCCTACCACTCAGGAATTCAAATGACACCTTATGAAGCTTTGTATGGTAGAAGCTGCAAAAATCCTATTTGTTGAGACGAGGAAAGTGAAAGGAGACTTGTAGGACCCGAGTTGGTATAAGTTATAGTTGATAAGATTAAATTAGTGAAATAGAGACTCAAAACATCCCAAGATAAAATGAAGAGCTATACGGATACATATAGAAAAGAGATAGAATTTGAAGTTGGAGACAAAGTGTTTCTTAAAGCTTCTTCATGGAAAAGAGTCTTAAGATGTGGTAAGAAGGGCAAGCTTAGTCTAAGATATATAGGCCCTTGTGAGATCATTGAGAAGATTGGGCCCTTAACCTATAAGTTAGCTTTGTCATCAAAATTCTCTAAGAATACAATGTCTTCCATGTATCGATCTTGAGAAAGTATTGATCCGATCCTTCACACATAGCTCAACTTTCGAAGGTTCAACTAAGAGAGGATTTAACTTACGAAGAACAACCAATGGAGATTCTAGATTTGAAGGAAAAGGTTTTGAGAAACAAGACAGTGAAGTTGGTTAAAGTCTTATGGAAGAACCATTCTACGGAAGAGGCTATATAAGAGCCTTTGGAAGCAATGAAGGAGAAGTATCCACACCTTTTTGTGGACTCAGGTAAGAATTTTGAGGATGAAATTTTTTTAGGGGGAGAATTGTTGGACCCTAAAGTTTTTTCAATTATTTATTCATGTTATTAATTATTTATATATTAAATTGTTTATTTATTTTTAAAATTGGTCCATTAAGTTAGTGAGAATAAGTAGTAATTAGAAATTAGAATAGAAAAGGTATAATTAAATTAGTAAGAGTGTATTAATGAAAGGCATTTTTGGAAGATCACTTAAGGATAAAGATCATAAGCATTAAAGGGAGGGGTAAAATGGACATTTTATACTCATTAAGGACATAATTGGAAAGAAAAGTGTTGTCTTGCATTTGTAAGAAGAAGAAAATGTGAATGAGGGAAGAAGAGAAGGAGAGAAAAGAAGAGAAAGCAAAGCTAGGTTTTCAATTTTCTTAGCTTTCAAGGAGACCTTGAAGAGTTTGAAGATCTTGAAGGTAAACAATTGTAAGCATTAACCCTTCTTGATTTGTTGAATGAAGCATATTTGGTGATATTTAGAAGTGAAATGAAGTTGAATATAAGTAGGAAGTTGTTGATGAATGGTATATGTAAATGTTCTCTTTTTGGGTTAATGATCAAAGATAGATAATGATTTATTTATGAATGATATTGAGTTGAAATGAAGTTGAAAATGAAGTTGAAAAGATGGCTTAGGTATAAGATGGGTTATATGTGAAATGTGGGAGGTTAAAAACTAGAAAATGTAGTAAAATATGTTCGTTGCGTACATTTATATGAAAGTTCACCACAACTAACTTCTGGCTTCGCCACGGTGATGTTTCCTACACAATTTGAATATGCTTCAGTATTTTAGGCATAACTTGTTCTGTAGTTATCCAAATGGAATGATTTTTTATTTGTAGTAAATTGTCGACATAAGGCTACAAATTGTCTAGCGAAATTGAGTTTCAATTCAATCTCTAAGAATCTAAATGTTTGGATGGAAGTTGAGCACAAAATACTGTCTCAACATAAGAATAGTCCAAAAATGTTTGGGATATAACTTTCAAATTTCTGATCCAAATTGAGGTGTCATTAGAAACTTAAGAAAATGAGGAACATTTCTCTAGAAGGAAGTATTATCAAATTTCTTCATTTACCTAATCAGAACGATCATGGAAAATTGACCTGAAGGTTCAGACTTTTGGAAGAGTTTGAGTATTTAAAATTTATAATAGTGAATATGCTATATATGGGTCCCCAAATTGTATTCCTATTGAATGGGAATTTTTGTCATTGATAAAGGAAATCAAAGAAGGCAAGAGAATCAAGAGGAGAGGCATCTTTGAGCAAAGTTTAAGTAAGGATTTTTAAGGTGGGTATTGTACTTATAGTTATTGGTATCAGAGAGAATGTTGGACTTCGAAAACAGGGTCCAACAATCACCTTACCACTTCTTAGAATAGTAACTGCTGAGGCTTGTTTGGGTTAACTGGGTAACCTTCCCTTTTGATTGTTTTGCATTTGAGCAATGAGTTTCTTACTTGAGTCTCAATCCTCTTTACAGAAGCTTACAAGGAGTCAAATCTTATATTGTTTGTATCTTGATTCTAAGTGGTTACTTGAATAAACACATTCAAACTTTCCTCTAAAGAAGGCTTTCTTGGTGGGTTCTGGTTTGAGGATTACTCTTGGAATTGATTTTGCCTCTGAAAATTCTGATATTGTGGTTAGGATTACACTGGTGGATTATTGGTTTTCTATGAAAAATTAGGGGGTTTGTCCAACTAGGGTTGTAAGTGTTCAAATATGGATCATTTTGCACTCTTGGTTGAAAACCATTAAGTGAGTTCACTTGTTCTTCCTTACCTACAAAAGATTCAACAGAATATGAACAAACATTAGCCCCATGACTATAAGTTCCACATATACGACATACCTATTGATTTGGAAAATTATAGGGTAGTCTCATGGTTAGCATTTTCACATGCTTTGTTAGATCAGACAATTACATAGTCATTTCTTAGTTCGAGTCCCACTCTTCTCCCCCTCATGTTCTTTTTTTAAGAATTGACCCCAACATTTCAAAGATTTCATGTCTCTTTGATTGTCTTCTCTCCCACAGCTCTTCCTATTGCATTGTCCACTGTGTATTGACACTGTTATGTTAATCCATCATAGAAGAATTGGTTCTGCATGTGAAGTGGAAAATAATGGTGTGGACACTATATTAGCAAGAGTTTGAAGCATTCCCACGCCTCATAGAATGGCTCTCTATTGGCACCTGAATTTTTTTTTAAATAAGCATGATTAGATTAATTTTGGGGTCTTGCGATTAATTTAAGTTGGAATTAATTAGCATATTAATGTGGGTAAGATAATATGGCGTAGGTTAAGGGCATTGAATTATTAAAGTAGTGGGAGAGTTTAAGGACAATTTTGGCAAGTCACTTAAGTTTAAAAACCATAAGGCATTAAAGGAAGGGCAAGGTCGACTTTTCTCAATCATTAAGGGTAAAATGGGGAGAAAGAAGTGTTGTCTTCTTCCTAAAAAGGGGAAAAACGAAAATGGGAAAGGAAGAAGTGAAATAACAAAACCAAAGAGAGGAAGAAGAGGGGTTTCAGTGGTTGAGAGGAAAGAAGAGAGTTGAGCTAAGGTTCCATCTTTTCTAAGCCTTCTAGAGAGATTTAGGAGTTGTGCAAGAAGGGGAAAAGGTAGAGGAAGATAAGAGCTTTCTTTCGAACTAAGCATTTCTTCATTTGGTGAACATTTTAGGTAAGAGCATTTTAAGGCTTTGGATTTTTGGAAGGGTTTTGGTTTCAAGAGCTTAGTAAATGCATAGGTTTAAGTGTTCTATGATCAATTTATACATTAGTTTCTTTGGGTTCTCATTTGGAAATTCCTATTGATTTGGAAATTGTATTTATGTTAAAAAGGGAATCAAGAAGGACAAGAGGAGCAAGAGGAGAGGCATATTTGAACAAGCC
>JANIJH010000004.1:51681702-51696507 GCA_024520975.1 Erythroxylum areolatum | reverse complement strand
CTTAAAATAACAAACTCTCCAATTTCACAATCAAGTCAGAAATCTGTCATACATGCATGTACATACATATGCTTGTGAAATCATGAACATTTATCAATAATGTAGAGGCTATAAATGCATATGCAAAATACGTACGAGCTGAACTGTACCCATCCCATCAGTGACGGGATGTTACAATAATTGGTCTCCTACCAGTCCTCTAATCTAAAGTCTAGAGCTCTTTCATCTGCATAATAGACTACCTTCACATTCTAAAGTAGTGACCATTATCTCTAATGGGAAATGGCACAGAACCCTTTGAGGTTTTAATGCTTTGGAAGAATTCTTGCTTGCACTAAGTGGAAATCATTGTGAAGATTGTATTATTTGAACCCTACATTTAAAAGGCTTATTCACCAACAGTTCATGTCATGCAATCCTAAACAGGTCATTTAAAAAAGTGGTTTGGTACAAACTTATATGGTAGAACACTCTCAATCACAAAGTAACCATAATTATGTGGCTTGCAATTAAAGATCAATTAAAGACTAAAATCTGTTGGCATAGAGCACTAGATATAACGTTCATTCTATTTATGACACTTGAGGAAACTGGTAGACATCTATTCTTTGGGTGTAGATATTCCAAAGTGGTATAGGGAAGAACCCAATAAATGTTGAACCTGGTGAATCATACATATGAATGGGAACCAATACTATATTGATTCATGTCTTTGTCCAATCCTGGACAATAGAATGTTATGGTTCTTAAAGTTGGTTTTGTAACAACCATATATTCTCTTTGGAAAGAAAGCAACAAACGTCTTTATTAGGGTAATGGTGAAGACAAATACCAAGTTATGGGCAGATTTATCAATTGGAGAAGAGTAACTATTATCGCAAAGAAAATGGAGCATTAACTCACCCCAGACATAAAATGTAAATGACATTTATAATTTGTAAATTGACTTTTAGTTAGAATTTGTCTAACACGAAACTCATTGTAATGGTGTACTA
This sequence comes from Erythroxylum areolatum, assembly GCA_024520975.1. Lineage (NCBI taxonomy): Eukaryota > Viridiplantae > Streptophyta > Magnoliopsida > Malpighiales > Erythroxylaceae > Erythroxylum > Erythroxylum areolatum. Next base: position 51,695,512 of record JANIJH010000004.1, on the reverse strand, counting down.
GATTATACTATTGTGAATATATTTTCATTTAATTTCCAAAAAAACTATTGAAAAATATGAAAATTTTAATGCTACCAAATATTGGAAAAAATTAATGAGGTTTGATGGGTTTAATTCAAAAAATGCACCAAATAATGTTATTTTGAATCTTAAACACTTATTACTATATAAATTTATTTGTCAAACTGTTTTTGCAAAATCTTAACCTAACAAGTGTTCTACAAAAGATTTATTTATTCTTTGGTGCATGGATAATAAAATTCAAGTTTGTACATCCATTCACATTTTTCAAACGATAGTTACTTCTCTTAATAAGAAAAGTAGCTATCTAGGCATGAGTTTTCTTATCACTGTGCTAGGTCATTTTCATGGTGTTTATGTTGATAGACTAACTCCTATTTTCTTGAGTTTTTAAATCATACACATTTTAGGCTAGCAAAGATCTTAGAGTACAATGGCATGGAACTCCGAGATATCAACTCAAAATCATAAGTTAAACACAGAACAGGATAGGTGAGTTCTAGTTCAGTACCTTCATAACACCAATCAAGATATCAACTCAAAATCATAAGTTAAACACAGAACAGGATAGGCGAGTTCTAGTTCAGTACCTTCATAACACCAATCACCAGTCTCATCAAGCAAAGAATCTAAGGAGGAAAAAGAAGGAGGATGGGAGAAAGTGCTTAAAAAATAGAAGAAGATAACAAGCATTTGGAGGATCGTCTGGACAAAATAGAGGTGCAACTGAACAACTTTATGGAATTGGTTTATAAGTTCTCTTCTTTTGAGTGATGGTTTAAGGAAGTACTTAGGATCCTCAAAGAGACACTTATAGGTTCCTCAGTGGTATTCGAGGGTAGGATTCAAATGCCTTCACATTACCATCTTTGAATTAAGCCCTATGCAATTCACTAACCTTCTAAGTGATTTCCTCATATATCTATAATTATAAAATTTCCTAAGATTTAAGGGGTGTTACCTCCTAATTTGGGGTATCTTCTACAACAATTTTATACGTTATCTTTGGATCAATTAGTGGTTGATTCTTTATTGGTTCATCTTCCTCCTCTTATTGTATAGAGTCATTGTGTTTTACATCTTGATCATTTTCCTTTTTACTTAAGTTCCATTTATTCCCCTATTAAGACTCATCTTCTAGTTGGTTTCCAAATCTAGGATTGGTGAATCTTGTCAGGCATCCAAGTATAATTTATAGGTATACTATCTTAAAATAGCTTGCCTTCCTCATCCAATCTAGTTAAATGAATAGATCCTAGAAGATCTTAGTTCGTATCAACTAATATGCATTCACAGACATAAATGATCCTTTTCATAATTCATCAAGGTAACGAGGTTTACTAATTAAGCTTGCCAAGTGACTCAAACCCTTTGTTGTCTAGTATTTAAGCAAAATGTGATATAAATATTCAATTATAGTGGATTTTGTTTCTACTTCAAGTTTAAAAGTTGAGGTCATAGTGCTTTTAAGCAAGAAGAATTAAAGTACTCTCCAGTGCTACTTAAAGTCCACCTGATTGTGTCTTTAATGGGATTGTTAGGCAGGTAGTTTGAAAAGGAAGGCTTAAGTCTACTTGCTTCTCTTCCTGCTATTTGTCAAGCATTTTGAGCAATGAAATTAGAGAGCTCTTGTGATAATAAGAACCCTTCCAATAATTGTTGTTAGGTCTTCTCTTCTGTATAGTGGACTATGTGTAGTCCAATTGTCAAGCGAAAACCAAGTGTCTTCTCTATTGCCAATCTGAATTTGAAAAAGGGTAACAAATAATTTTGTCATAGCATTTGGATGTATGGCCAAGAATGCTCTTGTTTCTCCCCTATATGTTAGAAATTAGTATCTTTCAAGTAGAATTCATTAGTCCATTTGCTCCAAAGTGCCTCCTTGTTGTTGGCCAGTCTCCATATTCTCTTAGCTACTATCTTTGATTGAATTAGTTAAATAGGTACAAGTCCTAGCCTCCTTCTTGTTTCCTCTAACAAAGGTGTTCCTATTTTATTTTAGCTCCTTTTGATGCATAAGCTTTCTAGACTAAAGAAAGTTTATCATGCATTTTTCATCTCTTTTTTAATATTTTTAGGAATGAATAGGTGAGAGCTCTAGTGGTTATGCAAATTGTTCATCATAGAAATAATCCGTAAGAAATTGCATTCGGTTTGCCTTTTATTAGAAAGATAATCTTATTTAAAATTATTTGTTTTACTTTATTATATCACTTTTTGTAAAAGGAAGAATCAATGATTATAAATACAAAAAAATATATTTTCAAATACCTTGAAATCTGCGGAAGAAAAGATTTTATAGTTAGAGTGAGTGGTTTGTTGACACCAACTTATATATCCTTGTCTATCACTTAAGCTTATTAAGCATTTTGTAGGTAACACAATTTTGTAGTCAAAATTAAAGTAAAATGGGTGTGAGCATGTTGAAATAAGCTCATATGTCACAAGCTTCAAAGGATATGTTATTAATGGTTGTTGAAAAGTTACGGTGATAGTTTCACAATTCAAAATAGGGGAGTAATTGTGTGCAGTAACATAGGACGCAATGAAGAAAAGATGGATTTTTATTAGATATTAGATGAAATATTATGTTTACAATATATTGGGTGCAACCAAGTGGTGCTCTTTCGTTGAAAGTGGACAAAGAAAAAGGGACCATATAATTTATGAGTGTAATTATATTCGATTTGTGAAATCAAACGATCATTTAATGTTCGTAAAACAAGTTTTCAATCTTAGAGGTTACTTGAATTTGGTCCACTTAAATAATAAATATGATTTAATGAGATTTGAAATTCAATCACATTTACAGGTAGGAAAGAGAAAGAGAGATGTAACAGTTTTCACGAATTAACTTTTTTTGCATATTTTAAATTGCATTTTCCTCCATATTCATGTCTGTATGCTTTAATGTCGTAATCACCCATTTATTTATAAGCAAGAAAATGTAAAGAAGACCTTCTTTTTCTCATGCACAAATAAAAACAAGCTTTCAAATCAAGTCGAAAGTGTCTTCCTCACATTTCGTTCTTTTTCGTTAGTCTTTAGTTCAAATCGCCATCGAAGGGTTTATCCTTGGAAATGATTACAATGCAGTAGACGCAACATTTTCCTGGCATGGACTATGAAGTTTCAGATAGTAGCGGTGTGCTTTCCATTTCTCATTCACTTCTTAGTTTTACGCAGAAATTTGATTTCTTCGTTGTTATACGCGGTTTGCCGTATCCAAAGATTAAATCTTGGAGTTTTTTGTACAAGGCTTAGGGTTTTAGTATGGAGGAATTTATCTGGTTTTTATTTCTCTAAAGCTTGTTGGGTTCATCAGTGAGGGCGTTTTACGGTATTAGGGTTTTGAGCGGACAGAGGGTTTTGGGATTTAAAAACGGGCTGTCGATCCATTTTCATATAGGAGATTGACGTGTCTATGGTTGAGGTAAATTTGTGGAACAGAGCCAGAGGTTGTGTTACGGTCTGTTTCGGGTTTTATCACTTTACTTTGATTGAATTCCTCGTACAGATGTAAATTTTTGGTTATGCTTTAGCAAAATCTGTTATTGTGACTTCTAAAAAAGGTGAGAAATTTGAATTGAAGAGGAAGTTAAGTTATTTCCTGATCTCTTATAGATTTATAAAGCTTCTCTTTCTTATGAAGTTTTTTCATCACGTAGTTTGTAAATGTGATTTTTTGCAAAACTAGAGTTGCATTTTCACCTCCTCAATTCTCCGTGACTTTATTGTATTTGTAGGAGTGGATAACTGCAAAAATTCTTTATATTTTCTATTTTTCTTGGTTTATACTATATTTTATATGCAAAGATGAGAATATAGGTGAACTCGGAGAGTTTAAGTTAATAGAGACGAATTTGGCGTGGGATTTTAATTTCCTTCTGAAAGAAACGGGAAATGATGAATGAAGAAAACCAAATGAACGGAGAGTGGAGTTGGAAATTAATAAATGTCAACAGTTTTCTCCTCTATATTAGATTGTTTACTTGGAAGTTGAAACCCTTAATTTTGAAGCTTGTAGGTGCCTACTTAATATTTATCACCTTTGTCTGTGGTTTGTATTTGATCTGACCATTTGTGCACTTGATCCTGGTTCTGAAGAATATATTTTACTAAAAATTCATTCTGATATTGAATTATATAGCTTGAATGGTGGCTAATATTATTGGTCTCAAATTGTGATCGTTTTTCATTTAGTTGGATGACTGTGCAAAGAAACATATGACAACAAAGTCACTAACTGCCAACTATTTATACTTAGGTTGGATTTTCTTATGTTTGGAAGAGAAAGGAAATTTTTAAGCTTGTATAAGGGTCTAAATTTAACTACCATTTGCAAGAAAAAAAAAAACCATATCTGTGAATGAAGTTTGTGAGTCACCTGCATGAATTGTTCTTTCCATTTGACTCTATTTGGAGCTGCATCCTAATAGATTCGATTTTTGTTGTGCCAAAATAGAATCAGATTGAAAAATTGAATTTGAACTCCAGTTGTCTGATCAACATGTATGCTTACAAGATCATTATAAGGCCTTGATCGTCCACCTTCCTTTATAATATATCATATTATAATGTCATTGGCTATTTAGGTACTGATGATGATATCCCCCAAACACATCAAAGTGGTTATCATAAGGGATCAAGAATTGTAGGGAACGGAAGATCTGCTTTAGGTACTAGCTTATATTCTAGAATGCACACTGATATGGAGGCCCAAATTCATCATCTTGAGCAAGAGGCTTACAGTGCTGTACTGCGTGCTTTTAAGGCTCAATCTGATGCCATTACTTGGGTATTTGTTTTCTCTGGTTAATTGTCTCTGTATGCTTCAATTTTATTCTTTCCTGTTGATCAGATTGGATGCTTAATAATTTTCTTTTTTCAGGAGAAGGAAAGTTTAATAACAGAACTCAGGAAAGAGCTTAGAGTGTCAGATGATGAACATAGAGAACTATTGACAAAGGTGAATGGAGATGATATCATCCGAAGAATAAGGTTTGAATACTTGACGAAATAAGCCAATTGTGAGAAACTATAATTCAAAAAAAGGCTCATACATCGTAGTGGATTCAGGGAATGGAGACAGGCAGGGGAGCTCCAAACTCCTAGGTATGGTGCAACACAGCCTGTTCATGATGTTTTACCCAGCCCTACCGTATCAGCCTCTCGTAAAAAGCAAAAGACATCTCAAACGGTACTTTTCTATGGCATTATGGTGTAACTGGCTATATAATCTCTATATAACTTTTCAGCCATATTCATCATCTTCAGCTGCAAATTAAATGCTACTACTAAGACACCAGCAAAAGACTGCATATTTTTACTGATTGTGTTGTTATAGACGTGAATTCTAGATTGTTACTAATCTTCCTTTCTCGTGTCTTCTACTTTCTTAACAGAGTCAACATTTGCCTGGTTTATCTTCTATGCAGTACCATTCTACTGGGTCTACTGGAACTCGACAGTTAATCAACCGTAGTTCTTTTGGTGCTCATGTGGCAAATCATCCTCCTGAAGGGACAACTTATGATCCATTGATTGGAAGAAAGGTCTGGACAAGGTGGCCTGAGGACAACAATTTTTATCAGGCTGTTGTAACTGATTACAACCCTGCTGAGGTATGTTTTGAAGGATTTGGATGGTGGATGACAATCCCTATAGCTTTTTTTTTTTTTTTTTTGACAATCCCTATAGCTTTTGTTAACATGTGCCAAGCGTATGCTTTAAATTCTAGTTATTTGTTGATGATACATTCAAGATGAAGAGCATGGCTGCTTGCAAATTGTGTGGATGATGCCTTTATTTTGGCATTTATGGACATTTCCATCTGCAATGCAATGCCAAATTAACTTTCAATATTCTGAGTTGTGCTGTCATCTTTTCAAAGTCAATGTTTTTGTTCTTTGTATGTTTAGGGTTTAACCATTTCCAATCTTCTCTTTAGGGTTATATACCGTGTCATTTTGTAATTAGATAGTTGAGGCTTCGCTTTTCAGTTCTCAGTTCTTAATGTTTGGTTTGATTATCTTATATCTTATTTCCAGATGTGACTCGGTTTAATAATTTACAGGGACGGCATGCACTAGTCTATGACATTGGCACTGCAAATGAGACCTGGGAATGGGTTGACTTCAAGGAGGTATCTTCTGAATGTATTGATTTCAAGATATATAATTACAGTCTTTTTTTTGACACTGCTGATTGATTTTGGTTTGTACCACTTATAAGGAGATTTAGACATGCGAGTGAATTATCATTCGAGTCATTACTGTTTTAAATTTATAGTTGTTTTAGTAAGTTTGAATTTTTGTCTTTTTGATTCAATAACTTCATTTTGTTCTTAGAACTAATTGGTGGAAACCATTTAGAAATGTGTTGAGTATTTTGGCCGTCTTCTGAAACAAAATATTGGCTTTGTAGCTTATGTTTATTCACAATGAGAGAAGAGGCGAGGGATGAATCATTACTTAAATTAATTCATTGGATTAAAGAAGCAAAGTGAGACATTTTATTGGATTTGTGGATGTGATAATTGTATTGTCTTAAATTTTCCTTTCTTTGAGTATTTTATGCTTTGTGCAGGTTTCTGTTTAATTTTCAACATTTAGATTTCATCCCTTTTCCTTGCACGCGTGCATTTGAATTTTTGTTGGCTAACTAGCATATTGTGAGTAAGAACTGGATGGGTTAGAGATCAATATGTAAGTGTTGAGTTTTGTTGAAATCGTACAGACATTGTAAGGTTGCATGGGTGTTGAATAGGTGTCAAATTTTTTTGGAGTGCATCTAGTTGTGCTTTGTCTTAAGTTTAAATTTTCTCCGTGTCCATTTTTCAAAGGTGTACTGAGTCTTCTCTATAAATCAGATCTAAGGCACTATAACCATCAGAGATTGTATGAGTAGTAGGTTGTTTCATTGCCGCTCTACTGTTCTTCAGAGTTGAAAGCTTGGACTTGCTCAGAATAGATATGTTGGTATCTGTGAAATTAGGCAAGAAGAATATAAGTCCTTGAAATTTTCATTGAGAGTCTGTTTTGGGAAACAAACTGGCTTGTGTTTGTGCTTCAAATTTCTTATCCACAGTTATGGAATACTGCAAGCAGATGGTGTGCATTGTGATTATAAGGCTTAGCTTGTATAACGGAATGGTAAAAATGTGATGAGTGAGGGGAACTGTTTTAGCAGAAGTAACTTTTTCTGATGTATTTACTCTATTTAATGAACATGTGTCTACTTGGAGAATAGCATTTTATGATAATGCTGCTATGGCTGGCTTCATTTGTCTATTATGGTGATTGCTTATGGTTTCTCAAATGAAAAAAACTGACAGAAAATTTTGGCGTCTTCTTAGATATCTCCAGAGGATATTCGATGGGAAAGTGAGGATCCTGGAACTTATCATCGTGGTGGGCTTGGAGGACCAGGCCGTGGTATTAGGATACCCATGAACCGTGGTGCTTTCATACAGGGCACCGGGAGAGGTAGGGGACCAACCAAAGGTCAATCTAGAAGAGAAATTGCTTCAATGCAGAATGGTTTTGCAAAAACGTTTCTTGATGATATTGAATTGCTCAACACAGATACACTGGTTAAGGAGGTACATCTAACAATTTGGGTATTTTAATGTGCTCTATTACAACAGTTCAGCTAATTCACCTTTTATATTGGACATTTTGCAGGTGGAGAAAGTGTTCATCTTGAGCCATCCTGATCCTATTGAGCTTGAGAAGGCAAAGAAAATGCTAAAAGTAAAGACCATAATGCCAATTAGCTGGTGTTATGATTACACTCTTTTCAGCTAATGGCATTGCTTGACTGTTTTATATTATGCAGGATCATGAGCAGGCACTTGTGGCCGCAATTGCAAAGCTTGCAGAAGCATCTGATGGTGAAAGCGGTAATATGAATGAGTGGTTGTGTACATGATATTTCTTTCTCATGTTGGCTTATAGCAGCATTTCCTTTGTTGATTATAGTATCGTGCTAAGTAAGTATGCGTGCAGTTTCAGTTTTTATTAAACAGAAAATGGGGACTTTATCTTTATGTTCTTCATGATTTTCTGGTTATCGTGCCTAGATTGATAACTCAATTTTGTTAAGCTTTGACGTCAAACCAGTTGAGTTTGACCACACTGGTCATATTATTCTATTCAAGATGTGATATGCATGGAGTTGAAAGCAGTATGACCTAATTAAACACTGATAATTCCTTTGGCATCAAATGTGGTCAAGTGGCAGAGGTTGGTGAATCTATGGGTTTAAAGATCTCTTTTCTAATTTTGTTTCTTTTCTCATCAGATGGAGAACAGCCATTCTTACATACGCAAGCAATGGAACATGAATGACATTGGCAGAATCAAGGTGTGGAAACTTAAGGTTTTATTGATGGGAGGCCGGAGCAAAGAGAGCGATGATCTAAAAGCATAAACGTTATTACACCCAATAGCTTAAACCAACTGTTGGTTACTCCTTTGCATGCCTTTCTGGTTGGAGTTCTACGTTCACTTATGTTCTCCTAGGTGGGGAAAGTCTTACATTTGTAACATACCCATCTAACCTGCTATTCCTACTGGATAATCAATGTATTCTGCGCAATGTCAAGAACTGTATTGGTGGGACATTTTTTAAAATCTTCGTTCCTGAGCTATGATGTAAACAACTACCAATTCGTGTAAAGAATGAATAGCTGCTTTTTTCTGACATCGTTTGCCAACTCCTAGTCTGATGTATCGCAAATTCTCCGAGTCTTCTGCACAGTGCTGCAAAGGGTTGATAGAATGTGGGAACTAATAGTTGTTTACATTTTGAAACAGGTAGTAAAGATAATAGTAAGAGTTTATTTAAATTTTTTATGAAATGTTAAGGTGAAAATTATACCTTTAATAAGTGTTTAAAGATTATTTTTAAGGTTACATAGGATTTTAGTAAGTTCAAATTGCTCGGTTGAAATATGACAGTTGAATTTATAATATATATACTAAAAGTTGTGAAAAAATTTTAACTTAGTTAAGATTTAAGGTATTACTAGTATCATTTGAAATATCATGAATAATGGTAGAGATTAACTTATACTTTTTAAGAAACATTAGGAAGTAATTTATATCTTTGCTAATGAATTATGTTCATATTATCTGGTGTAAAATCAGCTACTATATAACTCATGTGATAAAAGATAGTGAAAAACAAACTTCTTTACATAGGGTTAAAGACTAACTGAAACTTCTATTTGTGCTTTAAGAAATGCAGTGTGCAAAAGGAATGAACATAGAGAGAAACACATTTGCAGATGAATCCACCAGCAAAATCTTAAGAGGAGGCAAGTTCTGAAGGACCCAAACGCGAAAGGCAACATTTTGGATTTTAGACAATCTAGTGAGTGAAGACCGACTGGTCAATCTTCCAACACTTACCATTTAGAAATGAAGTCTTTGTTAGACAGCCTAAGTGTCATTTCATATATGAGACCTTGACAACTATCAAGTTTTAAGTATGGATGAACCAACAAAAGCACTGTGTTTGATGTTGTGGATTCATGTGTTGACTTGAACACTCTTCCATAAGGAGACACCATCTGCCATTAAAATTTTGCATGATTCAATAGCATTCGTTGATGACAAGTAGAAAATCAAACAAAAAGATAATGACTAGTCTATGACAAGGGAAAATGGGGATTCGTGTTATAAAATTGACACTGAAAACATGAAAATGCGGAAGAGTATGTGGTGACAATTGTTGGTTGTTTTATTTATAGTCTTGTGCAATGTATGTAGGGAACATCTAGAGTTTGTTTGTCCTCATACGAACTTTATTTCATCTTTTGTACATCAATAAATGATCCATTTTGTCTTCTATTGTATTCCATATTTATCTACCATGAAATCACCAGGTTATATGGTATGTTGAAGGTGTTCAAGTATATTCTAAAGTGTTCAATAGATTGACTTTTGAGAATTTAGTTTATAGATTTAGTTATAAATATAATGGAATATTGTGCATAACTTTTAACTTCAGATATATCTTTATAATAATTGTTATTAGAGTTTTCATAGTGAAAAACAGCTAATGGACAAAATTTGGAGGCAATTTGGGAAGAGTTACTCATTTAAAACATGACTTATGTCCTATCTTGGAAATTGATGTTGTGCAAGTCACTATACATTTCGATCAAATTAAAGATGCTATTGATGGTATTCAAAGGCATCTAGATGACATTTTTGGTGGAGCAAACAAAACAGTTGGTGTGCTAAAAATGCATTGGTTCTCTTATGGAACAATACTAATCAAAAGGGTGGCCTCAACAAGGTAGCACAAGCTAGTTTTGTTTGAAAGTCTCAAATCTGAAGAATCTTCACCAAGATCATAAAGCTACGGTATTGGAGAACTTTCTTTAGGATAAGCGACAGTACTTTGATGTTGCAAGAGTCCTTAAAGCTAATAAATTCAGGTTAACTAGCAAGTCCTTCATGACAGTTGCAAAACTTTGGTCGAGAACTTAGATGGACAATGATCTAAATGATGGTCAATAGTTAATTGATACATAGGAAGTGTTGGTTTTCAAGTTGAAGAAACAATTTATTTTTTACAGTACATCATGGGTTGCTCATTAATTGATACAAAAATTATGATAAGACGGCACTGTTTGTAATTATGCGAAGGCATTAAGTTCATTACTACTAGTTATTCATAACATGTTTTAAGAAGATAAGCTATTCAACTTTCTACTTGAATTGCAAAATTATGCACAACTTGAATTGCCTTAATAGGATAGCCAAGATCAACCAAATGTAATTGCAACAGCTGTTTGATAAACTAATTTGGATCCAAACAAAGAAAAAGTAGTGGATACTTTAAATCAGTCAAAGTATAATGACAAGCAAATGAATTAACAACTAGAAAGCCTAAGCATGATGGGAAAAATGTCAAACGATAAGGGGAAAAGGCAAGGTGAATGGAAATAGGGCTCATTTTAATAGACAAAATAACAATAAGAATACTAGTTTCATTTATAACATATCTCACTTTATATATGATTGGCCTAAGAAGGAAAAAGTTAATACTGTGGTGGCTAAACATAAAATGGAGGGTAAAGTAACAATATTGGAAATCCACTCCATTTGCTTAGCACTCCTTAAAGTAAAATGAGTGTTGCTTGTGTCTTTTTGTTATCCAAATTAATGATATTTATGTTGTTGTGGCAATTAATACTGGATCCACATATATGTTCATTGTGGACATATTAATTACTAAGTTTGGATTAAAAGTGAGCAAGAGCATAAATTTATTGAAAATAATGAACGTAAAAATAAGGGATTTTTTGGCATGACTTCCACTATACCTATGCATATTGAGGGCTAAGTCGACAAGTTAAACATTGTACTCATTCCATTGGATGATTTTAATGTCATCTTTAGCATAGACTTCCTCAATCAACGCAAGGCAATAGTATATCCACATTTGGAAAGAATCATGTTTATGGAGGAACAAATCCCTTATATTGACAAAGAAAGTAGTAGCAATCTTAAAACCCTATTATTTTAGCAATAGTGGTGAGAAAGAGTTTAAAACATAGGAGAACATGTATCTTGATACAATGATAGAAGTGAAGGAAAATGCAGTCATGAAAGTTTGAGATGAGAGTGCCAAGTTGCTAGAATCTTACCAAGATGTGATACTAGTATACTTGCCTAATAAAAATCCATCAAGAAGGGTGATTGATCGTCAAATTAACTTAGAACTAAGTTTTGTTTACCTTACACATAGGCCATATCATATTTCAAATGGAATTGAAGAAGTCTAAGAAATCGTTGGTGATTATTAGAAGTATGGTATGTTCAAACCATAAAATCTTAGTATGGTGCTCCTTTTATCTTCCAAAAGAAGGTAGATGGTAAACTATTGATGTATGTTGACTATCAAGTACAAAATAAGATAACCATTGACAACAAGTATCATATTGCATTGGAGTAAGATTTGATGGACATACTGAGTGATATAATGAGTAAGGCTTCAATTTTCTTAAATTAGATCTTTAATCAGGTTATTGGTATGTCGACTTTGTGAAAGGAGATGAGCCAACAATCATATATATAACTAGTTATGGTGCTTATAAATTTATATTCATACCCTTCATTGTCACATTTTGTAATATGATGAATGATGTTTTATATGAGTTTATGGATGACTTTGTGGATTCATATTGATGATATTGTGTTGTACAATAACTCCATAAAAGAATATTATCCACTTAGAACAAGTGTTGGAATGCTTGTAAAAGAACTAATTATATATCAAGATAAAGAAGTGTGAGTTTGCAAGAATATTAAATTTTTGGGCAATTTGTAAGTAAAATTCAAGTCTAGATGGAACCTCGAAAGGTATAGGCCATTATAAAGTGGTTAGTCTTTACCAAGGTATTAGAATTGTGGTCTTTTTTAGGACTTGCAAACTATTATTGACATTTCATCTACAGGTATTCTTTAAAGGTTTCCATCCCCTCTTTTTTCTAAACAATGAAGAAAAAATGGTGATGTTCAAACTATTGTGTGGATGTTTTTGAAAAATTAAAGTAGTCTATTGCATTATAATTGATTTTAAATTTACTAATTGAATTTCTCTTTGAAGCTCATGTAGATGTATTATATATAGCTATAGGTGGTGTTGGATCCCATTTCCGGAACCCAACTGCATAAACGGAATGCAAAACGAATAACAAAGAGTCGGGAAATGAAACGAATCAAATCTGAAACCCAAAAGTGGGCCAAACGCATACGAAATCAGATTCTTAATGAAATCGAATCGAAAGCATAAGAGAAGGACATGAATCGAATAACAAATTGGATACTAATCAAATGGCGAATACATATCAGAAATCGAACACGAATTCGAATCGAATCATCGACTTGGAATCAAAAGCAAACTTGGAAACATAGCATACAAAAAAAGTCAAAACGAACTGAAATACAAATTCCGACATCAGTGAACGATAATCTTAGAAGAACTATCGCGTTGGAGACCTTAGACATTACCAATCTAATCTGGTATAATTTTTTTTCTTTCTCTTATAACCATCTTTACTCAAATTCATGCAAATCCATATAATTTCCCTTTTCTTGAAAATTATCCTCAATCAAATCTCTCAATACGTAAAAAACTTCTTATACAAGCAAAGTCTCAATCTTTAATCATCCTCTTATACATTCATACCAATCCAAAATTCATCTTTTAATCAAATCTTATTTTATTCTATCGCAAATGGAATCAAAAATTCGGTAGCATAACGGTTTCATTTTAACTAACCCAAAATCTGCAAATGGTAAATACACTTCTATATCTCAACCCAATCACACAATCATCAAATTCCACAGACCTCCCGTCCGGAATCCCAAACACATTCTAATTCAATTCCCATTCATACATATATACAATTTCATAATTCAATCTAAACGCAATCCTAATTAGAATCATATACCATCACAATCCATGAACCATAATCATACACAATCCATATATCTCAAATCCATACATAAATTCATAATTCATCGCAATTCATACACAATTTCATAATTCAACTCTTTATACAAATCATAGTGGCATTTTCACGCCATAAAATACTACATCATGTTTTTATAACCCAAAATACAAAGATGTACAAAAAATCGAACAAAAACGTCTTTACTTCTTTCATCCAATCTCCCACTCGATACCTAGAGATGGGGATGAAAGGGGGGGTGAGCTTACGCTCGTGGGTAACATGCTTATAACAAAATAACAAGCAAAACCTTTC
>JANIJH010000004.1:51540004-51550927 GCA_024520975.1 Erythroxylum areolatum | reverse complement strand
ACCCCTCAACAAACCTCCGGTAATATCCTGCTAGTCCGAGGAAACTCCGAATCTCTGACACGTTCCTCGGAACCTCCCAACTCCTCACTACCTCAATCTTGTGAGGATCCACCCGGATACCCTCACCAGACACAATGTGGCCTAGGAACACCACCTCATCCAGCAATAAACAAGTTAAAAATATGAGAAAGTTGCTACTGTAAAATTGTTTAAAAAACATATTCAAAATAGTAGCAATAACAAGTTTAAAATAGAAGTATGTAAGCTACTGAAACTAGATCAAAATAGCTACAATAGTTAAAAAATTTTGGACATTAGTTTTGTGATTAAAAAAAATAGATCAAAAAATTTTTCTGTAGGTCCTATAAGACCAATTAAAGCTCTGATACCACTGTTAGAAAAATAAAAAGACATAGTTCTATACTAAGTTAGAAAACAACAACTATATGAGAGAGAAAATATGACAGCAAAGAATGAAAAATAGGAAGCATATTTATTCATAGAAGCTGCAGAATCTATATAGGAAAGGATAACAAACTTCCCTAACTTGCAGCCACTTCAAATTCAAAAAGTGGATAAAACTAAATGAGAAAAATCTGGAACTAACAGCTACATGATCTAGAAAGTTTAGCAACTAAACTTGACCAAGTCTTTACCTTAAACAAGGTAAATAATAAACTGCAAACAAAGATAAAACAGTAAAAATAAGTTGGAATGAAAAATGTCAATTGTCTAACACTCCTTCTTGGCATTTTGGTGACAAATTCTTCAAAGCTTCAAAAAAGTTGCTCCTCTTGTGTGTAAACTTCATCTGCAATTTGTACTTATTGAGACTGACAATCTTTATTCTTGAATTTGCAAACCTTAGTAATGTGCCCAAGTTGTTTACATTTACCACACATTGCATCAGGCCTCCATAATAATATTTTTCAAAATGAGTAGTCTTACTGCTTTAATTAAATAATGTATATTCATATATCAAGATTGATGCTTAGCAACAAATAATAACTGCCCAAATATTAAGAATTATCAAGTGATTTAACTTAATCTATCCAAACATGGTTATAGTGTTTAATTTAATCATTTTGTCATCCACTGTTCTAATTGAAAATACAATATGAAAATAATATCTATTTTACATAAAATTCAATCATGTATGTTCTTATAAATTAGTAATTAGTTGAAATTTGATGTTTGAAAATAAGATTTCTAAATGTTAATTCACTTTGGCTAGAGAATTCCCAAACCATTATAGATTAAGAATAGTAAAATATTCTGTCTAATTACTTTAGGGTGATGAATCAAATGTTAACTTATTCAGCTATCTTTGTATAGCCTATACTATATCCAAATACTACCGATTAAGATACCCTAAATAGGATAGGTCATAAGTAGCATCAAAATATTAATAAATGACTATCACAATGAAGATATTTATAGAAACACAAGTAATATTACATTAGGGATCCTCATTGGTGGGTCAGTTTAGTGAACTTATTCTCTAATAAGCATCTACATATTTATTCAAATTTTTCATATTTTCATATATAAGATTAATTACTTTCTTTGTAAGAAAGGAATATAATGTGTACTAGTTTTACAGCTTTAAATATACCATAATGATGAAACTATTACTAAAATTAATTTAAGAATAATACATAAATGTAATTTGAATATCATAATTTAATTTACACAATAATTATTTATGTGATTATATCTATAGTATTAATCAATAGATATAATTGTTAAAATACATAAAGATTAAAAAAATATATGTTTATTTAATAAATGAATAATGAAATACATAAAATGTAACTAATCAATTAGATGTAAAGGTATACAGTAACACTAACAACCTAATCAACAAGGTTCCTTATACTTTGAATACCAGACAAAACAAATTTAAAGCACGAGCTCTTAAATTAATAAGCAATCTTCGCAAGATCTCATTCTAATTAGCTAAAGTTGTCATTGTTGTAATTAATTTTGAAAATTTATTAGCCATGAAGATATAATTCTAAAAAGATGGTTATGTCAATGAGATGTGGGCGATACTTGCAAGTCTGATCCACAAGTCACCTTTACACTTGTAATTAAAATTAAATGTGCTGAAGACATACTTTATGACCTAAAGAAATTCTTATTTTAATATATGAAATGTGTGTGCTCGTGTGCAATTGATGCCATAATTAACATATATTTTTAGATAATTAGGCTTTAAAATGTACTTTTAATGGAGGTTCTTATCATTCACATAATCAAAAGATTGGATAATTGTATAATAAAAATTGGAATTGCTAAGTAACATCAAAGGTAAATAAGAGAAAATGAGTGCAAAAAACCTATTAAAATGATTAAAAATGGTTAATCCTTTAAACAACCGCTTTTTATTGCTATTTGTTTTATTAAAATTTTTATAATTTTTTAGTCAAATCAATGATGTTAGAAGTTGTTAGCAAAATTTTTTCCTTACTACATAAATTTAGGAATATTTGTAACAAATAGGTGTTCAAAGCCTACTTTAAATACTAGAGTATTGAGCTAATAAAGTACCTCAATTATTAGCTTCAAACACTTTGTCTTTCCTGTTCTAAACCACTTATGATAATGTGGTGATACTAGAGTAATATGGCCACCACTTTAATTACATCAAAATTAAACCAAAGTGATGTACCCATCTTTAATGCAATTAATCACTAATTTTTAAAAGTGAATATGTGAACTCTCTTTATCTCATATGATCTTCGGAATCTAATAGAAAATGACTTGAAGTTTTTACAGAAAAACAAAGCGCTATAGTGAAAATGACTTAGTGCAACTAGGACTATTAATTTTAGCCTGACCCAATCCTACCTAACCCGATTTTAGCTTGGGTTGAGAAGGCCACGAGTCAAAATTGTTTGACCCAACCGAGACGTTGGCCGAGCTTGGACGTCGCTTTGTCAAAAACGACTTTGTACTGAACGCTTGGGCGGTGTTTTCATAATTTGTTGATCATGTTTTCAACAAGTGAGTATCTGTATTTCCTATCACGTNNNNGAAAAAATAAAAAAGAAATGCTAAAGCTCTTTTTCTAATTCCACAAGTAGTGGATGAAAGTATTTTCCAATAATTATAAGATATGAAAAATTAAAGGAAACATGATATAAACTTAAGGAAGAATGTAAAGGGTTAAGTAAGGTAGCTACATTTAAGCCACATAACTTAATAAGAGAGTTCAAATTTTGATTATGAAAATGATTGAAACATTGCTGGAATTCTTTTCAAGGGCATCTTAAACCATAAATTAGATTCAATCCGTTAAAAAAGAACAGTCAGAATAAAATTATGGTAGAGTATTTAAGTGTCTAATTGTACAGTATAACCATAAAACCGCAATTATTAAAGGATTTGGAGAATTATTTTTTTAATACATTTATCAGCACATAAACAATGCTTAAATTGATTCGTAAAAGCTTTGGTTTGACATTCATTTCAATTGAAACTTTACTTGATGAAAAAAGCTAAATGATGCGAAAGATAACAGTTTGATGGCAGAGGAAGAGGTGGTATAAGAAGAAGCAGAGGTGGAGGGATAATGCATCTTGTTGGTCATAAAGATAAATATTATTGGTTTGGAAAGAATAAAAATAATGTGAGAAAGATTAGTATAAAAATATGATAAAGAGAACTTATCTTGTTACTTATATCCATACGTGTTTATTGATAATAAAATGTTTTTAAAAACTAAAGTTTTAATGCATTTAGTGGTTTATTTGATAATTGGCATAAAAGAGATATTGTTTTCCTATTCTAAAAGGTGATGAGGAGGATAATTGTCTTATGGGCAAATGAAAAACATTTATTGAATGATGGAATTGAAAAAGATTGTGAGAGAGAGGCCTTATGTATCTCACAATATTTTTCTTGCTCTTAATAGATAAACTCGGCAATTAACAGATGTTAAAAGCATCTCGTTCAAACACCCTGTTCTAAAGCACTTCAGATAACAAAACATGGAATAAGTAGTAAAGCAACGCAAACATGGGTAGTCAGGATCACTAGGGACAATGAATGAGCAAGTAAGAAAGCCAAACTCAGAAATCTGAAAGAACCCATCTTTTTGTACACATTAAAGGCAATTGTTCCACATTTCACTGAAAAATTATTATTATCTTCCATTTTCTAGCAATATGTTGTAAAAAGATGTGCACACACCCGAGGATAATAATAATAATAATGAAAGCGACCAAATCGCAACGGCAGGTCGTCTCATCCATATTCCATAGTAGAGAATGGGCCGCTGCAGTATCTCAGCTTTCATGTTGTTGGATCGCACTAGAAGTCACAGGTGACACTCGGAGATAAGTATTCCAATTATTAGGTGAGAAAAATAATTAATAAAGCGACAACAGAAGGTTTAAAGCTTCTGCTTTGGAGAACCCCATCAACTTCCTTGCTCTTCTCCCATAAACCCTTATCTAGGATTAGGGTTTTGACTACTGGTTCATTTTCTTACCCCTTCAAAATTTAGAGAACCTGGGAATAGGATATTCGAGGTTCTTATTAGTGAGTATTCGTTGATTCGCTAGTTCCATTTCGCTTTCTCGCAAAGGCTTCGTTTCTTGGATCTTGTTCTCAAGTTATATCTATGGACGCGAGAAAGAGAAGGCCTGAAGCAGGTTTCAACTCTAATGGCGG
Organism: Erythroxylum areolatum; assembly: GCA_024520975.1. Lineage (NCBI taxonomy): Eukaryota > Viridiplantae > Streptophyta > Magnoliopsida > Malpighiales > Erythroxylaceae > Erythroxylum > Erythroxylum areolatum. The sequence goes on along the minus strand of JANIJH010000004.1, from coordinate 51,546,247 downwards.
GTTTAAGAAATCTAAGCAAGGTCAGTTTCTTGCTTCGCCTTTCTTTTTGGCATATGAATATGCTCTGACTGGTTCACTTGATGAAATGGGTTGATATTTCGAAAGGGAAATTGACGATAAAATAATAGGCTCGTATTTTTGGTTTTCTAAACAATTTTCGAGCATAGTGAGATGTGACGGGGATACTTGAACTACGAATTTTCACTTTCAATCTGAAATTTTAGTTTTCGAATGAGGTTTTTTTCTCGGGATATATCTGAGCCTCCGATGCTTGAATATATATTTGAAACAAGTGCTATCGCTTGAAAAAGCAAAGTACTGTTATCAGACGGATATCTTGTGTCCTTAACTGTTTATTAGGTCCTTGTCCTTGTCAATTATTTTGTGAATTTACTAGAAAAAGAGACGGATGACTTGTTGCTTATTTGTATTAACTTATCACGTTTTGGTTGATTAAATGTGATTTTTTTTTCTTTTTAATATTTGAACTGGGAATGGAGGGTGACTTGTTTGTGTCCTTTATTGTCACTAGTTTCCTGCATGCCTATTGTGTTTACGAAACAGTATGGAAAAGCCTTATTTTGGTCTAAACTAGCCACTTCTTTAGAGGCCTGAAATCTATGCTTCTGTTAGAGACTTGGTATCTGAAATTTGGCAGCTAGCTCCAGGGATATGATGTAGGGAAATTGATGCAGTTTGAACTTTTAAGATATATAATAATTTGTTCAACTAGTTCGACTCTAATCTCATTTGCAGTGGTGGAATTCATGAATTGATGTAGTTTGAACTTTTAAGATATATAATTATTCGTTCAACTAGTTCAACTCTAATTTCATTTGCAATGGTGGAATTCATGTGAATTGTAACCTGACACGAAAATCTTCACTATGGTTGGAATATTGTAGACGAACTGGATTAATAAATTGAACTTTTTAACTGAGATAAAGTAATTAATGTTTGCAACAGAAATGGACTCCTTATCAATGGGTGTAGGAAGCAAATCCAAGCCATGCACCAAATTTTTCAGGTTTAAATCTTTACTCACCTAAGTAACTGTCTTTTGATGCATCTGATTGTTTAATTTGTAATATGTACTAGTTATTGTAATAATTCGATCTACTCTCTTTCATATGGTAAGAAAATACAATACTTTAACGGAAGTGGACATTTGTAGCTAGTATACAGGTACATAAACATAGATTCAATGTGGTCATGCCAAGTTAACTAATGGAATTTATCATAGATTTGTTGGTTACAAAGGACCTATTTAATAGTTCCCTTGTAGCACTAAGTTTTACAGCAATTGAACAAAACTATGGGTCAGTCATAAGTTCCAACCTGTCAAAGTAAGATGAATTGCATTGGATTACTGCTGCTGAAATGAACCATCCATCCATAAGTTTTGATTAAAGAGGTCATTTGTGAAAGATTATGAATTTTCCACAGGTATGGTGCTGAAATCTGACAAGCAGCAAATTTTGGAGCATGGATTTATGTTTACAATTTTCAATAAACCAATATTTTAGTTAGTGCTATCTTATTCTTGCTGGTGTTTGTTATAGCTGGTGATACTTAGACATGCAATATCCAGTTGCAAATTCTATTGCATAAGGCACGTTAATAGGAGCAGAGTGCTTCAATATTACTTCATCATTCTCTTAATTTCTTGTCTGAACAGCATTGCTATTGGTTCCACCTTGTTAGTAGGACACCTACGGGTCCCTGAATAGATTCTTTTATGATCAATTTTCTAGTTATTATTTGAAGTTTAGTGATCTGAAGCTCACAAATGCTAGTTTACTGGTCTAGAAGTAATAAGCTTTGCTCATATGTATAACAGTTTTCTATTTGATGAACTGAGCTTGGTCCTACTGAGCATATCTTCTTAAGCTTGAGGGATCCATCAATGAAGCTGATTTTGTGGTTATGTTTTTCTTGCAGTACTGCTGGCTGTCCATTTGGTGAGGGATGCCATTTTCTGCACTACGTTCCAGGTGGGTATAATGCTGTGGCCCAGATGATGAATCTAGGCCCTCCTATCACTTCTGCGTCCAGAAACATGACACCAACACCAGCCATCCCAAGTGGCTCCAATCTGCCTGCTGTTAAAAGTCGCATGTGCAGCAAATACAATACTGCTGAAGGTTGCAAATTTGGTGACAAATGCCATTTTGCACATGGTGAATGGGAGCTAGGTAAACCCATTGCTTCTTCTCATGACAACCCTCATGCTATCGGAACTACTCCTAGCCGTTTAGGCAGCCGCATGGAGCCACCATTACCCAGCCCAGTTTCTAGCTTTGGTGCCTCAGCCACTGCAAAAATCAGTGTCGATGCCTCTCTTGCTGGCGCCATAATTGGTAAAGGTGGGGTCAATTCCAAGCAGATCTACCGCCAAACAGGGTCTAAGCTATCCATTCGGGAGCATGAAACAGATCCCAACCTCAGGAACATTGAACTTGAGGGGACATTTGATCAGATTAAGCAAGCAAGTGGTATGGTAAAAGAGCTGATTGCCAGTTTGGGACCAAAAAAGTCTACTAGCTTGCCCGGTGCCCATGCTCATCCTGGGAGTAACTTTAAAACGAAATTATGTGATAATTTTTCCAAGGGTACTTGCAGCTTTGGTCAGAGATGTCACTTTGCTCATGGTGCTGCTGAACTACGCAAGACAGGACTTTGAGATTAAATGCTTTGGTTGTTTTCAGCTGATTTGGGAATATTAACTGTGCAGTCGTGTATTGATGGGAGCCATATTTTAAGTTAGAGCTGTGCAAATACGTTTTAGTGAATGTGTTTTGAGTTGCAGACGGTGGTTTGACTGATGTAAGACAAGTGCTGGAAACGTTAACTTCTTTCGACAATAGTGTTTCTGTTGAGTGACTTGAATGTGCGGTAACTTTTGGCGCTTGGAGCATTAGTTTTAGCGGAGGTTGACATTGAGTATTACTTATTCTGTCTCAGCTTTCAGATCATATTTCGCGGACATCTAGTTTAGAGCTTTTACTATTTGATTGTTTCATGAATCCCTGCGCATGCCCTATGGTGATTACTAAAGCATCCAACAAATCGCACCCCGTCAGTGTTGACCATCGACATTTACAGATGAGCATCATTTCGGGGTGTGCTGGCTCAAAATTTTGTTGCTAAAGAAACAGTTTCACTGCATGAGCATTGCCCCCATAAACATGTCCGATGGCCAATGTTAGCAGTAAAACTTTATTGTCCGAAGCAAAGAGGCCGAAATTTTAGATGTAGATTTATGGATTAGAACAGTTGCAATTTGCAAAAGCAGAAGGAATTAGGAATTGCTGAATGGAAGGGCAAAAACCAATATACTTAAAATGCTTTAAGGAGGAGGCAAGTTGATGCACGTCCAATTCTCTTCTCAGTAATGAGCCATCCAGGTGCGGCTAGCGGAGGAAATTGTCATCATCTTACATCAAGATCTTTAGGCTTTTCAATATTAACGTTTTCTCACTAGAGAAATAATACCAAATTTGCAGCTCGTGTTGGACCCTATGTAATTTCCCTCGCTGCTACAATTTTACCACTTGAAGTAAAAAGTAAAAACAAACTAGTTCCGCTGTAAATAATTAAAAATTTTGGTCATTACTAACATTTTATTTAATCCAAAGAGAAAAGGAAAGCACATGAAACATTATTACCATAGCAAACGACATTACTACCCTAATTAAGTAAAAGCATGGGTGCTTTGTCCAACTAAAACATGTTACCCCCAGTATTCTCACGGGTCCTCGGGTCCCCATGACCCGGTGCGGTATTATTGAGCCCAAACCCGGATTCATCCACACGGGTGTTCTGGGCCGTGATCTCACTAGCCAGTCCTGTTGATTGGGTCCCATCTGGGTAGCAAGGAGTCCCACTTGTTGAGTAGGTATGCAGCTTATTGCCCCTGGTATAATGTCCGTGACCGCCGGGGGCAGAAGCCGCCTCTCTTGCCGCCGCGTTGTGTAGACGCGCCTCCCGTTTGTAGAATTCCGCTTCCGCCTTTCTGTCCTCTTTCTTCTCGGTTGCCATTTCTTTCTATATTGGGTCGCTCGTCGACATCTTCTCTACCTGTAAAATCACATTTCATTGTTATGCGAGCATGTGTACACGGAGTAGGGATATTAATAGTCTTGCCATGGTTTAAGGTAGCTTAAAATTGTAACACTTTTCGTGACCCCAGTTGCAGACGAAACCATAAATGCAATGCTTAGGAGTTGGTGGACGTAACATTTTCATGTTTCCTGTGAAAAGTGAAGCGTATGCATAAATAGACCGAAGGATTCGGACTGCAACATTAATCATAAATGAAGGAAACAAAGTCCACAACTTTTATGCCATTGCTTTCCTTGTTAATGCCACCAGAGACGGTTAGGAGCTATGTTGAAATTTTTGGTTATGCCGCATTTCGTACATTCTTCAATATATTATGGACAGAATCATATGGTTAGGGGCCATAACTGAATGTCATATCACCTAGCATTGCTAGCTAGTAACATGTACATTTAAACACGAAAATAACATCTCCTCTACATACTATGAAGGAAACATAGTTTTAATGAGGAGTTACTAATGCTCCCTCATAACTAAGTCAGCCAACTCAAAAAGTATGCCAATTGAAAAGTTGTTTAACAGCTCAAGTGATTCAGAGAAAGAAAACCCCTGAAATTATGATTAAACCTTTTCTTGGACAGTGGCTTTGGTCTTCTCCATGCCAGCCTTAGCAGAGGCCGCGATGTTGGATGCGGTTTCCTTAATAGACTGCATTTTGTCCCTCTTTATCTGGAACCTTCAAGTTTTCAGTTTGCATGATCAGTTTTCAGTTCATCCCTCGCCTTAAATAAATGAAGGTGACCGGCGAGGTTTTGTGGGTAATTGACACGCGTAACTTATAAGGGAAACGTGTAATGCTTATATGGGTCGTTGTGCTTTTATTGGTTTGGATTTTGAAAGGTGGCAAATGGATAAGCGTTCAAGGAGGTTATTTTAGGTTAGCGAGCAGTATATGGATGTTTACGTGGGTGGTTTTGGTGTTTGTTACACGGGCCGTATCCAGTTTATCCGACTCCGAATAATGCATCAGGCTTCTTGCATCCTTGTCTATATGCGACAAGGCATTACAAAGAGATGTTTGTAACGTAGCGGACCTTTTATTGAAATTGTGGACAGCTCGGAGTCGATGATAGCGGAATGTGAAATTAAAATTAAAAAAAAGGAAGCGATTTTTCTTCTTTTTTTATTTTTGAATCTTCTATTCGTTAACTTTGATGTAGGGTGTTGTCTCAACGTAGAGGAGAAGGTCTCCTTTACGTTATTTAAAAGACTAACAATGACATTTTCTCTTTCTAGCCATCCCTATTTTTAGAATCATAAGAGTTAAACGTGTTAATCAATTTTTTTATGCGTTATTTAATTCACCTAATTTGGACCATATGTATTATGTGAATTCACCTAGTACTATACCTTTGAAAACTTGTTAATCAATCTTTTTTATGCGTCATTTAATTCACACCTCACTTGGACAACAGATGTATTATATGCATTCACCTACAACTGTACCTTTGAAAACTTAGAGACAAATTTGAATTAGACAAACGTGTTAATCAATTTTGTTTATGCGTCAATTAATTCACCTAACTTGGACAACAGATTTATTATTTGAATTCACCTAGTATACATTACATAACTTATCATGAATGTATCATATATTTGCTACTCTAGCTCATGCTCCTTGATTTGAAGACTAAATGCTCCCCTAGTAACAACATCTTACCTTTAACAACATACTCAACACCTTCATCATGAGAATCTTTAAATGATAGTTTAACTTCCTTTTTTTTTTTAATCTAAACACTCACACTCTCCTTTCTCCAACATTCTTCATGATCATGATCCGTTTATTTCAACATTATCATGTAATATGCCATATTTCCAAACATAAAACATGTTTATTATGTTGGACCCTAAATTTTTCTAATTGATGTTATTAAGTATGAATTGTGTTAATTATGTGTTTATGCCTTAATTGATTAAATTAGGAGTATTAGTGGTTAATTGAAGTGTATTTGAGTTTAATGTGGTTTAAATAGGATTAAAGGGTAAAAATATTTGAGGGCATTTTAGGAAGACCACTTAGGTGAGAGAGCTTAAGGCTTTTCAAGGAGGGGTGTTTTGGTCTTTTCCTTCCCATTTAGACTTAAAAGAAAGAAATTAGAAGGAGAAGAGAGGAAAAGA
>JANIJH010000004.1:51434227-51445377 GCA_024520975.1 Erythroxylum areolatum | reverse complement strand
AATTTACTGATTTCTGTTATATTGTGGTTTAAATTATTGCGATGCCATGTGGATTATTAGCGAAATTTTCTGGTAGTCCACCTTTATCGTTGGATACGTGTCAGAGCGACTTGCGGGCGTCCCGATATGTACCCTACGGTGAGGGGGCGCTACACATAGGGCTACAAATAATCTAAAGAAGTTAAATTGTAATTCAGAATTCAGGATGTTCAAATTATGGATGGAAGTTAAGTATAGTATATTATTTTAGAATGAGAACAGTCTAAAAATATTTAGAGAATATCTTTGAAAATACTAAATCAAATTGAATGATCATGGTATCTTTAGAAACTTAAGAGATAGGAGAACACTCCTCTAGAAGAGAGTACTAAAAAATTACTTCATTTTCATTTTCTAAATGATTAAGAAAAGTATACCTGAACGTTAATTTTTGGGAAAAATCTGAAAGTGATACAATGAGAAATGAATTGTGATTTTAATGGTTTTATTGAGGTATAAACCTAAGTATAAATTATACTTAGGTGAATTTTGATATAGGATTGATTTTTTGTTGAAACTAATGGATAAATACTCGAGATTGTCATGAACATGCATTGTATATATTTCATTACATACATGTGCATTATTAAACACTTATAATTGTGCAAATTGTGATATGTGAATATCATTTCTTATAGAGGATCAACTAGAACGTCAACTTCCAGACATTGCCGAAACTTCTAGGCATTAGCTTTGGGAGTGACTTGTGAGTAACCTAGACAGTCTCACTTATTTATTTGTTTGCTTAAATTATGTTTTAAGTTATTTTATGAATGCAATCTGAGTGTTGATTTCGAACAATAAAATGTGCGAGAAATTATTATTCAGGAATGTATAGGAAGGGCCGCTTGTATGTTAATGTGACAGAATAAATGTTACTCAACAATGATGTTGAATGTTGGACCTTGGGTCTGATGAAAATTGTGATCTAAATGTGAATGTCCAAACGTGTGAGTGATTGAGAAATTGATATATGAAGCATTTCAATATATGAATGCATGTAAGATAAAAGGAAGTTGTGACCGGAGTTGCCGGTGAAAAAGAGCTTAAAGCTCAAAGTGTGATTAGGGCCTCAGGCTCGGATGTGAATTTACCCGGTATCCACTAAGGGATGTAGCACTGCACCCTCTCGAGACACGTACCTGACATCTTGAATGATGTTCAAGTGTGTATCCTGCGAGGGCTGCATGCTAGAATACTCAAACACTCGAAATTGACTACAAGTTTTTTTAATCAATCACGTATGCCGAATCAATAGTCAAGTTAGTCCGTTTTATTCATAAATAATTTCAATCAAGAGTGTTACTACACTTATTAATCAAACTTGTTTACAACATTTCCAAATTGGAAAGTTATTACATACAAAAGCATATTCAAATACACATTATACAAATGTAATGAAATACACAAATGAGAAAGTATCAATGCAGATGTCAATTGATCCTGATCTCTACCTCTTACTTGAATACAGTAGGTATACTCCCGTTTGTCTAACGGGGTATTCTTCTGAGCCTGAAAAATATTTGCAAATTTTGGGTGAGTTTTACAAACTCAATGAGTGACCATCCTCGATTGCTCACCTAGTCACATAACACATAATTCATATCATTTATCTAATAATCGCATTGCATCATATATCATTTTAATCACTTATTTCACAATTCAAATTTAGAGTAGTCATATAGTTCATTTTGTTCAGTTGAAACATACATATCAATTTTCATATGCAATGCACATGAGACTCACTTTCATTTATTACTTTATTGTGACCGAGTGCTTATAACTGTCCCGTATCTATTGTGAATACCGGGCTGATTGATAACTATCCCATATCTATTAGAGATACTGGGCTCATTAAACATTGAACCTGAGGCTCTGACGCTCATAACTGAGCTTAAAGCTCTTTTCATGTTGGCTACTCTGGTCACAACTGCCTTTATCTTTCATGCATTCGTGAAATGGAATGCATCAATCACATTTGCATATTCTCATTTAATCACATTCTCATATCATCGGACCTTAGTCTGGCATTCAACATTAAAGTTGAGAATTCACATTTTTATTCATATGCAAATGCATATTCAAAACACATTTATCATCGGACCTTGGCCCGACATTTAACAATCAATTTATATACACTTATTTCAATCAAACTCACATACAAGTAGCACTTCAACATCACATTCATATTTCACAATCATTAAACTTTCATTGTCCAAAATTCAACAATCAAATCACATTCATAATCATTCAATTTGATTAAGTAATTTGAAAGTTATACCTCAAACATTGTCAGACTATTCTCATTCTAGTATAATATACTATGCACAACTTCCATCCAGAACTTGAACATCTTAGAGGCTGAATCATAATTTGAATTCTTCATCAAGTCTATGACTCTAAGTTACTCCACATTAATAATCATCTCATTTGGAATCCTTCAGATCCAGTTATAATCAAAATATTGAAGTATGTTCAGTAAAATATTGCTATTTATACTATTCCAACATATTCCCACACTTTCATTTGATCAATATTTTTCAAATAATAATGTGTTAGAAATCTATTGGCTCAAGAAACAAGTCATTTAGAGGTCCAAAGAAGAAGTTATAGTCAAAAGAAGCAAGACTGTTCAATTTCCAAATTTCTCTTCGGTGTTTAGATCAAAATCAAGTCATGGTTACTATTGGAGAGCACAGTAACTTGATGGGACAATTAAACATCAGCCATTGCAATTAAACTCATGGGGGTGAGGAAGAAATCTCACGAGCGTGCGTGAGTCACAGGTGTGAAGGTGAGAGGTCATATGCGTGAGAGATAAAGACAAAAATTGGGTGAGAGCATACTAGTCAAACCCATCCACGTTTATCACTCAATCTCTTTCAATTAAGTTCAGATGGCTATGATTTTTGGTGTAGAGGTAGAGAAATATCTTATGAGTCCAATGGTCTAAGTATCATGACATTTGGAGATTAGACGAAGAAGATATAGCCAAAAAACCAATGGATGTTCATCTGCCTCTCAGCATTCCAAACATGCACGATCGTGATTTTCACCATTAACCCTTCAAAGTCACGATCATGCTACTATCACCTAAAACCTTCAAAGTTGCTATCGTGCATTTGCATGATAGCAACTTTCACTTTTAAGCCTTCAAAGTCTCTGTCGTGCATTTACACAATAGCGAATTTCATGTGAAAGTCTGAATTTCCTTAGTTGCATATCCAACTTCAAACCTCTATAACTTTTGATCTAGAACTTTAAAAATTGCAAACTTCATATCAATAAAAAGCTAAAAGAAATACAATTTCATGAAGAAAATTTTGTCAAAATCTTCCTAGATCAATACAGTTTAATCAAGGAAGTTCAGATCAAACTTTTGCCTCTCTTTATCTTTTCTTTGTTGCATTCACAACCAACTTCTCTACGTGTCTTTCTTCGCTAAATTCAACACTTCAATTTTCATTTCTAGTTTTTCCATTCCATTTTCATTCAATTAATTCACCACAAATTCATAGTATCCCTAGATACAAAATTTTACTCAAATTTCTCAAAATCATCAAAATTCAAATATCGGTTATTCATCTTCCTCACATTCTACATTTCACTATTATCTACATTTCAACCTATTTGTACATTCTCTATTTTTCTTCTCAACTTTCATTTTAAACAATTTTTTTCTCATCTCTAGACATCATCATACAACCATTCTCCACTCTAATCTTATTCTTTAATAACTTTTAAAACGTTCACATATATGCATATATATATATATATATATTGAAAACAGAGTCCTCATTTCTGTTTTCTTCAAAAAGTTTCTACACCTAGTTATACATGTTTTCTAAGATATTTTAACTCCAAAAATCATTTTAACACCATATCACAACATTTTTATCATCAAGTCTGAAAAATCAGCACATGTTGTATACTCTGGTTTTTCACTCACATTCTCAGTGCATATACATTTTCATTTTATAACTTCAACATATAACTAACATGATGCATGCTTCATCTTATGCAATATTGAAAAACCATTAAAATGCTTACTTGTTTAAAGCTCCAAAACCTTCGAGATCACGTAAACCATAGCTTTCCCATAATACTCGATCATTAACAGTCAAAAGTTGTAGAATTAGGTAATTCAGTTATGGTGAAGAAGATAACAAAAAGAGATGGTGAGTGAAAAGTGAGAGCAAAAATTTCTTTGTGAGGGTGAGATATCTTTCTGAAAGAATGAAGCTTCCAGAAGATGAAGGAAAATCTCAAAGAAGATATTTTTAAGACAGGAACAAACAGTAGATGGATCTTTTAAGTTTAAAAGAACGTGTGTTTAAGAATTGTATGCTTGTATAATTCTTTATGACCCTGGCTAGTTCCTAACTAACTAGTTCTTATTGAACTAGTTCCCAAACTTTCATCTTTCATTACAATTATCTCCAATTTGTCTTTAATTTTCACAACCATTATCTCAAAATTCTGAAGTTGACTCCTAAAATTTTCTTCAATATCATTACACTCACTTCTATTTTCCATACATCAATTTACCTGCCAAGTGGCACTTTTCCTAGTCCAATAATAATTAATAATTTCTAGAATTATTCCTAAAATTAACTAAATTCAAAATTGACCAATATGCTCTCCAATTAAATTTTTCAATGCAAAAATAAAATTCATGTACAATTATTTTCATGTGTGCAGTAATAAAATTCACATGCATGTATGCTAACAATATGCATGAGAATGAGATGCACTTTTCTAAATCTCTCATTGATCTTTCATGTACCATATTTTTGGGTTCTAACCCTCAATTTGGGAACGGGATGTTACATTTATCCCCTCCTTAATAAATTTCATCATCGAAATTCTTATCTAATTGATCAGGAAGGCAGGGGTATTATTTCCTCATATGCTCCCCCGTGTCCTATTTAACTGTCATCACTCGAATATTTTCTTCCACTTGATTATAGTCAATGGAATCACTAGCTCTGTCAGTCTCTTATTTAATCATTCACTTTCTTAACTAATTCCTCAATATATATCTTAGATTACTCACAATTTCACTTCATATACAGACAGTAAATCTTTGTTGGTACCACAAACTTATATGTTACTAGTCTTATGCTCTCAATAACTTCATATGAATCAATACCATTCAATTTTAGTTTATCCTTTTTTCCTAATCTGAGCACATCTTGTACTCATTGTGAGCACACCTTGGCAAGGTGATACTCTCAGAGATAATTCATCTTTTTCACTTCTCATTAGTGTTAATAAACTTAACTCTTAGGTCTGTCCTGCCATATTCCATATCTTCGATGTTGATCCACCAAAATTCATTCATCTTTCATAAGCCACTTAATTTCTATTACAGATCTATTTCACTCATCAATAATATCGTGAATCAATTCTGGCCTTCAACCATTTGATAAGGGCGAACGACTCTTTTTGTCGTATAATGCCTTATGTAGTACTCTAATGACATCACAGTAATAATGATTGATATGTTTAAAGTCAATTAGAACAATACCTTGATCTTATATTCCTATGAACTCCAAAAATATAAGCTTTAAGCATATCTCCAACAGTTAGGACTATTGGTAATTCAAACATTCAGTTACTTACGCTTTCTACATCCTTAGCAGCTAAATACTATTTTAGTGTATTCCTACTAGGAAGTTGAGCTTAGATTGTGATTTGCTTTCACTAATAACATCTTTGCTCACTCATCTTTATCGGATACACATCTTTCTCATTTCAATCACAAAGTAACATTTTTCCTGTTCGGACTCAAATTTCCTTTTCATTTTCAATTCCTCAATAAAATTTACAAATTCTGGATTGCCAATTTGGGCTTTGTTAAATTTTTCATATGAATCTGATTTTAAATTCTATGTGACTAATAACACTTCATTTTACCCTACTTCACCTCAACATTCTATGCTTTGCATTGCACTAAATTTGATAACCTCAATATCTGAATTTGTGTTATTCCATTGTTGAATTTTCTATTACATATATATATATATATACATGTATATATATATATATACATGTATATACATATATATATATACATGTATATACATATATATATACATGTATATACATATATATATATATACATGTATATACATATATATATACATGTATATACATATATATATACATGTATATACATATATATATATGTATATATCCAAAATGTTTCTGTATATATAATGTCTCCAACTTTTTCAAAGCAATTTCAATTGTAGCAAGTTCTAAATCATATCCCAAATAATTCAATTCATGAAACTTTAACTATCTCTATGCATATGAAATCAGTTTATTATACTGCATTGGATTTCATCCTAATCTCTTATACAAGCATCATTGTATACTACAAAATCTACAAATCCGGACGATATAATTAATATTGGTGTTATATTTCCTCAAAATTCTCTGCATATATATTACTTAGGGTTTCTCACTTCATAATTACCTCTATTTTCTTGGGTCTCCCAACATGGTATGTTCGAATATTATTCAACCCAACATTTCATTCAATCAAGCTAAGATTCACTCTATTGAAATTGGCATAGAATTGTTTCTACCTTCATAATATGTAGCCTCAAGTATTCAAAATATTCTTCTTAATTGTTCGAATACATTCAATATCTCATCCATAACCATCATCACTAATTGATCTTATTTTGCTTGGATCACTTTAATTTTCAATTTCATGATACTGTCGAGGGTATTGTTGCTCAAACAATTATAGTTATAACTTTATGTGCCCTTAATTAGTTCTCGTGATTCCTTCAGTAACTAATTCCTCAATGAGGTAATATTATCTTATGTTAATTCTGATGTCCCAATTAACTTATTTTCTCGAACGATTTTCTCCATTCATTTGATTTCCTCTGATTTCATATTGAATGGTTCTAATGTCTGTTCATTCATACTAGTTTCTAGACTCATTTCAATTTATTTGAAATTTTAATTTCTTGTGTTGGTAACACATTCATCATATCAAATTTATATCTCCTAAACATATTTACATCGAATATAACATGGACCCATATTCTCCTCATATGAGTAATTAATATCTCCTCAAATTCAAGAACCCATCACTTAGTTGATACTTTACATCAACAAAATGCATACACTCACAGTGACATATTCTACATCTTATGCTTGAGTCTCCGTTATGATTAGGACTCCAATATTCACTTTTGATTCATTATAATCATTTCTGATTTATTCCTTCATTGATCATTCTTAAGAATAAACTATCTGGTCTACTTAATCTAATTCGGTGAAATTCTTCTTCGAAAGAAGATTTATTATTACTATCATCTATATTATTCATGTAACTTTTATCAATCCACTGTTTCCATCACTATTTATCAGCAATTCTTAGTACCTCAAGAAGATCACCTTTTTATCATTTCTTACAATATTCTATTTACCAACACTCGACGAGGTAATATACATGATTATTGTTGCATATTCTTAAATGTGCATCTTCAAAGTCATCCTGTTCTATCTAGAGATTTAATTATGACAATTCTCCAATTTACGTGTTACAATAGTAACACTTTGATCTTAATTGATTCTAAACAATATTTCCCTCTTTATCCTACCACGATCGGGGCTTCTTTGCATTAACACATACTAACATCAACTTTAGTCCTAATTCTTAAGAATTTACCTCTTCTAGTGTTACATTATGTCATATTGATTCAACTATCATATTTTCTTCTTATTTGATTCATCATCTTTTTCTTTATCTCATTTTTATCTCATCCTCCTATTGTCATTTATTTTATCTCCCAGATGTATATCCTCAATCAATTCAAAATTATAGATGTATAATCATCAATAAATTCTGATCTCAATTTCCATTAATATATTCTTACGGTGGATTGTAACTCTTGTCACATTAATCAAACAACTACTTCGATTCCAAAATCCATCTCCTTAAGATCATAAAAATTTGTGTTTTCATTACATTCTACTTGCACACTTTAATCTTATCATTTCTACTTATCTCCCTATTTTCCTCACACAATTCATGACAATATATTCACTTTTCTATCACATTCGAGGGTATACCATTACAATACAATATTGATATCATGTTCCATAATATATCCACCAATACAAATGTAGTGAATCTCTATCTATCATATAGAACTATATACTATTTCTCCTTTCTAATTTTCCACAACTTTCATTTTCTGACATTCTAAAAGAGCATCACTTTTCTCATTAATTCTATCATCTCAACTCTTAACATATGCTTATTCATGTGACTCATGTAATTGTGACTTAGACTGGGGATCATTTGCTACTGTCTGCTATGACATGACAAAAATGCATGTACCTTGATACATATTTTAGAAAATGCCCATATAAGATAGTAATTTTGGGCTTTGATATCACATTGTAGCACCCCACCCTCTCGAGACACGTACCCGACATCCTAAGTGATGCTCAAGTGCGTACCTCGCAAGGGCGGTATGCTAGAACAGTCAAACACTCGAAATTGAGTATAAATTTTTTTTAATCGATTTCGTATATGGAATCAATAGTCAAGTCAGCCCATTTTATTCATAAACAATTTCATTCAAGAGTGTTACTACACTCATTAATTAAACTTGTTTACAACATTTCCAAATTGGAAAGTTATCACATACAGAAGCATATTCAAATACACATTATACAAAAGTAACGGAATACACAAATAAGAAAGTATCAATGCAGACGCCAACTGATCCCTAACTCTACCTATTACCTGAATGTAGTAGGTATACTCCCATTTGTCTAATGGGGTACTCTTCTAAGCCTGAAAATATTTTCAAATTTTGGGTGAGTTTTGCGAACTCAGTGAGTGACCATCCTCGATGGCTCACCCAGTCACATAACACATAATTCATATCATTTATCTAATAATCACATTGCATCACATATCATTTTAATCACTTATTTCACAATTCACATTTAGAGCAGTCACACAGTTCATTTTGTTCATTTGAAACCTACATATCAATTTTCATATGCAATGCATGTGAGACTTACTTTCATTTATTACTTTGTTGTGACCGAGTGCCTATAACTATCTCGTAGCCATTGTGGATATTGGGCTCATTGATAACTGTCTCGTATCCATTAGAGATACCGGCCTCATTAAACATTGAGCTTGAGGCTTTGATGTGCATAACTGAGCTTAAAGTTCTTTTCACGTTGGCTACTCTGGTCACAACTGCCTTTATCTTTCATGCATTCATGAAATGGAATGCATCAATTACATTTGCATATTCTCATTTAATCACATTCGTATATCATCGGACCTTAGCTCAGCATTCAACATTAAAGTTGAGAATACACATTTTTATTCATATGCAAATGCACATTCAAAACACATTTATCATCAGACCATGGCCCGACATTTAACAATCCATTTATGTACACTTATTTCAATCAAATTCATATACAAGTAGCAATTCAATATCCCATTCATTTATCACAATCATCGGACTTTCATTTTTTGGAATTCAACAATCAAATCACATTCATAATCATTCAATTTGATTCAGTAATTTGAAAGTTATACTTCAAACATTGTCGGACTATTCTCATTCTAGTACAGTATACTATGTACAAATTCGATCAAGAAATTGAACATATTAAAGGCTGAATTAGAATTTGACTTTTTCATATAATTTGTAAGCCTATGACTCTAGTTTACTCCACATTGATAATGATCTCATTTGGAATCCTACATATCCAGTTATAATCAAAATACTGAAGTATGTTTAGTAAAATATTCCTATTTAGACTGTTCCAACATATTCCCACAATTTCATTTGATCAATATTTTTCAAATCAATTTATCATGCTACCAATTTTTATGGAGAGATAGAATAATGTGTTAGGAATCTATTGGCTTAAGAATCAAGTCATTTGGAGGTCTAAAGAAGAAGTTATAGTTGAAAGAAGCAAGACTGTTCAATTTGCAAATTTCTCTTGGGTGTTTAGATCAAAATCAAGTCATGGTTACTATTGGAGAGCAGAGTAACTTGATGGGAAAAATTAAAAATCAGCCATTGCAATTAAACTCATGGGGGTGAGGGAGAAAACTCATGGGGGTGCGTGAGTCACAGGTGTGAAGGTGAGAAGTCATAGGCATGAGAGATAAAGACAAAAATTGGGTGAGAGCATACTAGTCAGACCTATCCACGTTTATCACTTAGTCTCTCTCAATTAAGTTTAGATGGCTATAATTTTTGGTGAAGAGGTAGAGCAATGTCTTACTAGTCTAATGGCCTAAGTATCATGTCGTTTGGAGATTGGACGAAGAAGATATAGCAAAAAAACTAACGGATGCTCATCTACCTCCCAGCATTCCAAACTCGCGATCATGCACAATTTTCTCCATCAACCTTTCAAAATCACGATCGTGCACAAGCACGATCGGGACTTTCACCTAAAACATTCAAAGTTGCTATCATGCATTTGCATGATAGTGACTTTCTTGTGAAAATCTGAATTTCCTTAGTTGCATATCTAACTTCACACCTCCATAACTTTTGATCCAAAACTCCAAAAATTGCAAACTTTATACCAATTTTATGAAGAAAATTTTATCAAAATCTTCCTAGGTCAATACAGTTTAATCAAGGAAGTACAAATCAAACTTTTGCCTCTCTTTATCTTTTCTTTGTCACATTCATAGCCAACTTCTCTACGTGTCTTTCTTCACTAAATTCAACACTTCAATTTTTGTTTCTAATTTTTCCACTCCATTTTCATTCAATTAATTCACCATAAATTCATAGTACCCCTAGATATGAAATTTTACTCAAATTTCTCAGAATCATCAAAATCCAAATATCAGTTATTCATCTTCCTCACGTTCTGCATTTCACTATTATCTGTATTTCAACCTATTTGTACATTCTCTATTTTTTCTTCTCAACTTTCATTTTAAACAATTTTTTTTCTCATCTCCAGACATCTTCATACAACTATTCTCCACTATAATCTTATTCTTGTTCATCTTTAATAACTCTCAAAATATTCACATATATGCTTATATATATATATATATATGCACAGTGAAA
>JANIJH010000004.1:51372283-51412204 GCA_024520975.1 Erythroxylum areolatum | reverse complement strand
GAAAAGTGAAGAATTGCAACACTAAACAAAAACTTTGGGTGAAACTAAATGAGTTGTATGACAAGAAGCGTCTTCCTAACAAGATGACACTTCTCCACAACCTTGCAAACTACAAAATGAATACTTCAGTCTCATTAGATGATAACCTAGATTATTTCTTTAAGCTAGTACAAGATTTAGAAGCTACAAATGAGAAAATAAGTGAGGAACATCAAGCTGTAGTGATCTTAAAGGCATTACCTTCTGAATTTAATGCAGTCAAGAAGGTAATTAAGCATGCTAGTGGAGATTCACTTACTGTTAAGAGGGTTTTAGATTCTTTAATAGGAGAAATAGTTGCGGTGAATCTTTTTAAGAAAGAGGCTGAAGTGATGTTTGTAGAGAATAATTATGAGATATTATGAGAAGAAATCTCATAAGAAAAACAGCAAGAAGGGAAAATGGAAGAAAGCAAGTGAGAAAGAAAAACACCTTAAGGAAGGTGAAAATGAAAAGAAGAAAAAGGGCAAAGGGAAGAAATGCTTCTACTGTGATAAGGTGGGACACTTTGCAAGGGATTGTAGGAAAAAGAAGAGGGATAAGGTAGCAGAAAGTGAAATTTCAGGTAATGTTGAAAAACCTGAAGATTCTAGTGAAGATGAAATTTTGGTTGTAACTGAGGATTGTGAGGACCTTAGTAAAGAATGGATATTTGACTCAGGGTGCACTATGCATGTCACTCCTCATAGAGACTGGTTCACAACATTTGAACCAGTCACTGACAAGGTTAAAATGGCAGATTCTGGGCAGCAAAGGATAGAGGGCATAAGAAATGTTTCCATCAACATATTTGATGAAAAGAGAAGGATCCTAAGCAATGTCAGATTTGTGCCTGGAATAAAGAGAAATCTGATTTCTGAAAGCTTATTTGATAAGCAAGGCTTTCAAATCAGGTCTAAAGATGGACTTAGAGAAATCCTAAGGGATGGGAAAGTCATCATTAGAGGAGTGGAGAGGGGTCGCCTATACTATGTTATAGGCTCAACTGAAATCAATCAAATTTCAGAAAGTAGAAACCTTGACCCAACCAAGCAATGGCATGCTAGGTTGGGTCATGCAGGCAACAAAAGCCTGCTCCATCTCTCTAAGCAAGGTCTTATACCTGAAAAGAACCTACAAAAGTTAGATTTTTGTGAATCATGTGTGCTAGGTAAGCACCATAGGTCAACATTTCAAAGGAGAGCTAAGAGAGCCACAAAGATCATGGGGTATGCTCACACTGATCTCTGCGGGCCAGCTCAAGTCCTCACAGCAGGAAGGAACTTGTATTTTACGTCCATAATTGATGATAAATCTAGGAAATGTTGGGTTTACCCTATGAAGAGGAAGGATAAAGCTTTACAGATTTTCATAAGGTGGCATACTCTTATGGAAAATCAAACTGGGAGGAAAATAAAATACCTAAGGATTGATAATGGGCTGGAGTATTGCATCAAGGAATTTGAGGAATGCTGCAGTAAAAATGGAATTCTTAGGCATAAAACTGTTAGAGCTACTCCACAGTAGAATGGAGTAGCTGAAAGGTTAAATAGGACCTTCCTAGAAAAGACTAGGTGCATGCTTCTCTCTTCAGGTTGCTCTCATTCCCTATGGGGAGAAACAATTAGGACAACAGCCTATTTAATTAAGACTCCTTAGGACATCTTAGGACTTTTGGATGTGTAGCCTATGCACATCAGAAAGAGGAAAAATTAGAGCCTAGAGCAGTCAAGGGGGTGTTTCTAGGTTATCCAGAAGGTGTGAAGGGCTACAAACTCCTACTACTTCAAAAAGGAGCCTATAAAACAATCATTAGTAGAGATGTCATCTTTAAAGAAGATGAATTCTCTCTGCTAAACAAGAATTCTCAAAATTCTGACCTTCTAGGTGACATTCGGGAGAATTTAGGGACTGCAAACAATTCAGTCCTATTTTATATACCACCAGAATTTTAAGAAGATGGCGGTTCACAAATTGAAGCTGTGGAGCCTCCAGAAGGCATTACACAGTATAGAGAAAGGAGAGAAGAGGCAGAAGATGAGAGTGAAGGAGAAGCCCCATACCTACCTTCGGCTGATATGCAAGAGAACCTACAGGACTACCAACTCACATGAGATAGGCAACCAAGAATCAAAATGCCTAACATAAGGTATACTGACCTTGACATGGTTGAATTTGCATGTTTCATGGCTGAAAATGTAGAAAATAAGGCTCCAAAAACCTATGATGAAGCCATGAGAAGTAAGGATGCTAAAAATTGGAAAGAAGCTTGTGAGAAGGAATATTCTTCATTAATGAAGAATAATACTTGGACTTTAGTACCTAGAGCTTACAAAGCCAAATTAATTGAGAATAAGTGGCTGTTTAAATTGAAAGAAGGAGTAATAGAAGCAGAATCTAGAATTTATAAGGCTAGGCTTGTAGCTAAGGGATTTAGGCAAAAGGAAGGAATAGACTACAAGGAGATATTCTCTCCAGTAGCTAAATTCAAGACAATTATGCTTATTTTAGTCCTAGCAACTTTATATAATTGGGAAATCCATCAAATGGATGTTAAGACAGCTTTCCTATATGGAAAGCTAGAAGAGACCATATATATGAAGTAACCAATCGGTTTTGAGGACAAAAACAAGCTGGACCATGTTTGCATATTGCAAAAATCCCTATATGGGCTCAAACAAGCCCCTAGACAATGGAGCTAGAAGTTCCATGAGGTTGCTGCTTTCATGAACTTCATTAGAAGTTCATATGATTACTGCCTATATTATAAAGATCTAGGGATGACCAAAGCAGTGTTTATGTTAGTCTATGTAGATGATCTCATCATCACAGGGAAGGACTAGAATAGAATTCAAGAGGTTAAGGCTGAGCTCTCATTTTTTAAATGAAAGACCTAGGGGAAGCACAGAAGCTTTTATGAATGCAGATTGTCAGAAAGAGGAGGGAAGGAAAGCTATGGCTTGTCCAAAGAAACTATATCCGAAATATACTAGCACAATTTAATATGGAGCAAGCCAAACCTACTTCAGTTCCTTTAGGATCACACTTGCAGATGGTTTCTGACAAGTGCCCTAAGACTGAAGAAGAACAGAAAGCTATGACTCACTATCCCTCTTATGTAGGAGTTGGAAGCTTAATATACCTTATGCTATGCATAAGGCCTGATCTAGCCTATACTATAAGTATCCTAAGTAAGTTCATGGTCAATCCAAGTTTAGAACACTAGCAAAGGCTTAAAAATTTTCTCAAATATGTATCTGGAACAGTGAACTATGGATTATGCTTCACAACAAGGGAGCTAATCAAATGCAACTATCTGTCTCTACATGGCTATGTGGATGCTGATTATGCAACAAACAAAGACTCAAAAAAGTCAATCTCAGCATACATATTTACACTATCAGCAAACACAATATGTTGGAAATCACAACAACAATCAGTGGTAAGTCTATCTACCACAGAGGCAGAATATTATGCAATAACAGAAGGTGTAAAAGAATTAGCATGGATGTCAGGTATACTTAAAGAAATCAACACAGACATCACAATACCAGTACTATACACGGACAGTCAGAGTGCCTGGTACCTGAGTCGCGATCCAAGCACATTGATGTGCTTCTGCAATTCGTCAAAGATCAAATCTCCAAAGGAACCTTCAATCTGGAAAAAATACAAGGAGAGAAAAATCCATCTAATTTTAGTACAAAAATTCTAACACAAAAGAAGTTTAATTTTTACAGGAACTACTTACAGATCATGGAAGCCCCTTGATACCGAAGTCAAATCCAGCAGATCTCACAAAGGGGTGAAGATTAGGGTTTCGAATTTTGGGAATTTTTCTAGGGTTTTTTCAATTTGAGCTACGATTGGTGAAATAGGAGGGAGGCCACATGAAATCGAAGACATTTTTGACAGATCTCACAAAGTCTGGCAAAAAACTAGGGTTTTGGGTTTTTCTTAACTCTCTCGGGTTGTTTGCTCTTAGCTAAAGATGATGGAGTAGGAGGAAAATTTAAGATAAAAATCACGTATACTCCAACATTTCAACTCAGATACTACAAGAATGTAAGAAGAATTGAAGACAGAAGAAGCATGTGTTTATGTTTGAGAAATGTCGAAGAGTGAAGGAGGAGAAGACTTCTCAAAGCATCTAACAGCTGAAGTTAAAACATAAGTGACTTAAGTCATTAGCATGTTGTCTGAAGCAAAATAACACAATATGCAGTCGTTCTCTATTCAAGTCCCAAGCATTATACATAGAGCACAGTCGTTTCACTTACAACTCAAGTTTAAATAAAACACAGTCATGTGACTTACATTTAAAGCAGATGAAACGCAACCACTCCAGTACATAAAACGTAGACAGGAATAAGGATTTTAAAGACTCACGTGGATGGCACATGCAGAAGGATTGATTCAAGCCACCACATCCGAAGACCATCTTCCTCATTTCTACAACTATAAAAGCAAGGTAGAAGCATCAGAGAGATAGAGAACAACACAACACAGAAAAATTCAATCTTCATTCACTTGTAGTTTCAGTATTTAAGAGTGGAAAAATAGTATGAGGGAAAAAGATCAAAGAGTGCTAGAGTACCAACCTGTTTTGGGTACTGGTGAGTTTGAGAGGCTTCTGTTGCAGGTGTTCCAAAGAACACTCAAGTTTTGTATCTTGTTCTTACACTTTCTTCTACATTAGTGAAATCTCTCCACCACTGTCAAGTAGGAACCTTGGATGTATATAGTTTTACACTATCGAATCAAGTATATCTTGCCTCTTTTATTTTTCTGCAAGTTGATATCTGTAAAATAACAATCTCTGTTTAGTTCTTTTGTTGAAAAGATAACAGAAAAGTAGTAAAAAACCCAACAATACTCCTTAATGTTAAGTTTATTCACCCTCCCACAAATGTTTAACTTACAAGTTTTTCCTTATAATTTAAACAACTAATAACTAATTTACAAATTATTTTTAAATAGTTTTAGTTAGAAATTTATATAATTACATTAGAAATGGTATAAAGTAGAAGTAATATATATATTTATATATTTAGAGAGAGAGTTATATAGATTCATAATGGGGTTAATTATAAAAAATATCACATTTTATTCAATTTTGTAATGTATCAATCAAAACTTTATAAAGTAGTTTCAACTTTTAATTTCTAGCAAAACAGTCTTAAATTAAATTTTCTCTAATATAAATGATATAGAAAATCATGTCAAATTAATATTTTTGTTATAAAATCGTCACATATTGTATTTGTTTTAGGTATTGATTTTATTATTTAATAAATTAAAAATATCAAACACTTTAAAAATAATTTTGAAGCAAATCATATGAAGAGTATATTATTATTTTAGAGTTTTTGATATTTTAATTATAAAATAATAAATTCCATACATGACATAAATACAATATGTAGCAACCATGCCGCAAAAATATTAATTTGATGTGGCTCGTCACATAACATCATATTATTTTGCTAAAAATTAAAAGTTAGAACATTTTAGTCACTTCTTAAGGTTCAAGATAATATTATAAAATTGTTTTACAACTAACTTTTGATAATATGATATCTTAAAATTATAAGTTACAAATAATGTTTTTAGTTGCATATAAATTCATATAAATTAAATTTAAAGTATCTGCTTTCAAATTATAGTAAAATTTCGGTATTTAAAAGGAAGGTTAATTATATAAGGATGGACTTTCATTTAGAACAAGAGATACTGGTTGGCCTAATATAAATGTACAGATAAATGAGAAGATATATATCTGTTAAAAATTCACAAATGAATTATTTTATATTGGAAAAATATTATAATATTTTACAATTTAAAATTAAAAACAGGATCTTCATTTACATATGAGCTCACTCCTATTAATCTTATGTCATCTAACTTAATTTTGTTTCTTTTTTTTTTACTTTTTAGAAATAGCATTCAACCCTTTTTCTCCTCCCCTCTTTTGCTTTAATATTTTTATTTATTTTCTCTCTTTTTTTAATTCCTTAACTTAGCGAAAAAATAACTCATTTTTTATTCAAGTCACTTATAAGTACTTGCAAGTTTCTGCACATAAAAGATTGCTTTTCTACTCGGAAAGCAGTCTTTTTAAAGTTTCAAAATATAGAATCTTAATCTTGATTTTAATAACAAAGTCAACTATTCATAAAGTATTTACCTAAGCAAGTAGCCGTATTCTTATAGTTCCTACGTAGACTATGACACTAATCATAAGCATCTTGATTTAATTGTTCACATTGTGTTTTGACTCCTCGTTTGAGCTTAGAGTTAATATACAAGGAGCATGAAGCATTGACCTCAAACAGAGAATTCTAAAAAGGATGACGTTGTGGAGTAGTTAACTGCACAATCTTTTGGTTTACTTTTTTTTTTTTAATTTGACCATTTATACATCAATGGAATTGATATGTATGAACTTGTAGACATATATATATGTGGCAAAGAGGTGAAACCTATAAATATGGTTAGGTGTTGCTTATTTTATTTGGGTAAGAATCAGGTTGTCTGTATTACGTACGTACTACTTTATCAGAACAAATGTTTTGAGTTCACACATCTTGATTTGGTGGTTTTAGATTTTCTAATATGAGTATTAGTCATTTGGAAATAATTTATCTCCTAATTAAAGATAATGTTGCGTACTATAAAATCTTTTTAAATTTTGTGTTTCAGTAAAATTTATAATATGAGTATTGTTGTTGTTGTAGTTAGCATGAGTATTTTACCAAATGAAAGAATGAATGTTACTATACCATTTTAGTAACTATGTATGTGTATGTAGATCCAAGTTACAGCCAACATGTAATACAATAAACAAAAGCAGGTAAGAATTATCATCGAGGTGTAGAGTTGAATACGCTACTTTGCAGTACTTGGAACTTTAGTCCCTTTCACCCAAAACTAAAAGGAAAATCAAATAAAAAGAAGCCGAGATCTTTTGGTTAAATTTTGTTTTCGGTAAGTACTTAATAAGTCAATGCAAAACCTAAAGTGCAGGTGAGTTAGTAAGAAGTTCTCCTGATTTAAGTGAGATCGCGAGTTCGAACTGTTTTTATATATATAATCATTTAAAATTTAGAGCCAGAATTTTATCTTTTATAAGAGACCTATCCAACTTGAGCGAAAATTAATTTGAAATTTAAAATTGTCTTCTTATAATTAAAAGTTTCTTAAAATATTTAAAAAAAAAAAAAATCAATCCGACATATCAAATACACCTCAAACTGAAAGGACGCTGGACTATTTGACTTGACTATAAATGTGAAAGTGTGCCAGCTTTATGACGTGATTTTATTAGTCTTAAACTACTCATGGGAAACCCTAGGTCAATTAATTGTTTAAGCAAAGCTTTTCTGGTTCATTAAAGGGCCGTAAATGCTTTACCACAATTCAGACGGTAGCCAAACAACAGATCTTTAGTCTCATCTCTTGTCAACCACCAGCGTTGCAACTTAGACTCCTCTCTTTAATATCCCGATGAGTGATGTAATTTGGGCGAAAATAGCATAATGCATGCCTTTCCACAACAATCTTACGTAGCAGGAAACATGCAAATGTATGATTATTATTTATTATAACTATCTAGTCATCCTAGCTAATCAATGGATGCATTATTGTGCTTTCAAAGGCGGAAGTAAACGTAGGAAGACTTTGACAATTGCAACTCAAGGTCTTCTTAACCACTCCCCACACGCATTAAAAAAAAAAAAAGAAAGAAAATAATCGTATTCATTTCTAACTGATTACTTTCAATGTTCCAAGTCTGAATCAGCGGATGTGGAAACCCTCTTCTATATTCTCAATGTCGTTGCAATTGCATTGCAAAGATAAAATAAATGTCATTTTCTGTTTTTTTAAGTTAATGTACAATGAGGGATGTAATTGTCAATGATATGGACACTGTACTGCAGAGTTATGCTTTTTTAGACGGTGGTGAAGAGAAAATCTGATCTCCGGCAACAAAGCGAACTATTAATATCATCACCAAACAAAGCATATTTTTCAAGTCAACTAACACTACACATATTAATTCATTTTTTTTTATCAGATCACCCCTGCCAATAATTCTGTAACCAAAACCGAATATACAGATTGCATTTATTGAAACAAGTTGACATTATGGAAGGAGACCCCTAATCACCCCACTTCCACCTTTTAGCAATGTAAATATTTCGAATTAGCATTTGATGTATATGGAGGAATAGCAAACAACAACAATATGAAGTACCCATCTTATTGTCAACAACCATGAAAAGATGAAGTCTTCACGTTGTAATTACAAGTCAAAAAGAAACTAAATGTCACTTCCTATAACTAGCTCTCGTACTCTGGGACGGATTCTGCTAGTGGATATGCCGGTGCATCTAACCTCGTCAGAACTTCCGATACTCCAGCAGTATCCCTTATTATCTGTGTAAAAAGTCAAGCAAAGAATTAGATTATTAAAAGTAAACCATTCCAGTTCCATCCCAATGTATCAGTCCTCACAGCCTGAGGCGTGTAGACGATTATTGATTAACATCCTTAAATTCCAGCACTCAATACATTAACATAGTCCAAAGCTATCACCAAGGCATCCTCCACAGATCAAACTACGAGAATAAGATGAATTCAAGGAAATAAAGCTCTCCAACTTATGCTAAAGAAAGTAAAACCCATTAAAATATTTACTAAAAGAAACTACAAAAAGAAATTTGTATTCCTACATGCTTCTCCAGTGCTCTACCTACCAAAATCATTCACTAAATGCTGTTCCAAGTGTCCAAGAAAGATCCTTCAAATCTTTACCTGGAAAATTCTAAACACTGCTAACAAACTTCATCAGTCCTACATTTCTTTTTCTCCTAATGCTTCCCAATCCATAAGGATATTAATACAACAGGAGCTGCACTGGTTAGTTTTCTCCCTTCAAGAATATGCTGCAAATGTTCTTTTATAATCCTTGATGTTTTTTCGATACTTCCATGGACCATGCTGGTATGTAGTAAACTATAACTGAAGGCAGTGAAGTGATAATGCCAGGGCTTTCAGCACCATATATATTTCAAACTGAAATATCAATCAAAATTTTGCCTTGCACCCACCCCAAGATATACTATGTTTATTGATTTCTATCTTTGATTCCTCCTAGTAAGTTGCACAATGACAATCATAGAAACACTAATGCACCAGGTCATGTGGCATGTAGGTATAAAACAAGATTTCATCCAATTATTAAATGAGATTGCACACAATAAATTGAAGGCACCGCACATAGAACTGTGTTAATGTCAGAGGCAATAAACTTAAAAATGTGCTTACTAGTATCTCCTCATCAAGGTAAGAAATCATGAAGAGTCTCTGAAAAGTACCAGCTGCAAGAATGAACCAGGTATAGGGGAAGCAAATTAGAATGGATTCATTATGGTAACTCCAGAGGCATCAATCGAAAGGAACACACAGCACAATTAGAACTCCGCAGATCTTCACCTTATTGCAAAGAACCTAAGTTCATATCAGGATATTCAAAAGGGAGAACCATGCTAACAACAATTAATGGTCTAAAACTACTGGGCAAATCAACTAGAATTTGATTAAACAAAGAGTATAATTTCTGGGTTATCTACAACCCCTTAAACATCTATTACAGAATTTTTTTTGTAATGCATGCATTGCAGTGAACTTTAGTATTAGCTGTAGGTGTCAAAAGCCTCCTTCGATGAACTTTAGTATTAGCTGTAGGTGTCAAAAGCCTCCTTCGAGATTTCATATTCCATCCTCTAAATAGTCTCAGACATCATGTTAAATAGTATACAGAAACAGAAGGGAAAAGGAAAGATATGCAGTTTGAATAGACTTTTCTTCTCTTGACTAGAAAATAAATGTTCCATACCATCATCCCAGACCAAATGTCAGAGATGTGTAAGACAACAATATCAGTTAATTAGAGAAGACTTGCGACCACAGAGATAGACCACATAAATTATAATGTCAAAACACAACTACAACTCAATGAGAACACAAATGCGAAATCCTTTAGATACCTAACCATATTGAAATTATCAGGTAGGGACTTGCAAGAAAGAGGAAAGCAATCTTATCAGCAACCGAAGGAGTCTCTGGCAAACTATCACTGATTGTTTTAGACAAACTAGGACAGTTCACAACAAGAACAAATGCCCAGCTATAAAAGTGCACATACCCAAAGCTCACACATGTCCTGAGGGACCTTTGGACCTCAAATAGATTAAGTGAGAAGCAGAGGAAATTATATAAGAAAAATAACAGAAGGCTTACTTAAAGGAACTTTCAGTCCCCTCGAAATTGCATCCCTTATGGGCACAGGTAGTTGTTGCATTGTGCTAATAGCCTGACCAAGTACACCTTTTAGCTGTTCTGGCAAGGTTTCTTCAATGACCGTTGGTGTCTCTAAAGTCCCTTCCACATATTCCTCTTTCATTCGAAGAGGTCCCTCTACAGATAACCTGGATGACAGAACAAATTTGCTTTCTATCTGCATTACAACAAGAAAGAAGCATTCACAATAAAGCCTGAGAAGCCATAAAAAAACCTAATGAGTAACAGAAGAACATTTTACAATGCCATTACAGAAGTTATGTTCAACCATGCATCAGCAAAGACCAGAGTATTGTGGCAACTGCAGTTCCCGTTGTACATGCAAAACAAGTAGGAATGACCTGGTAGATTGGGACCTGATTGCATATTTAACAATTAAATTAAAGTCTAGGCATAAGTATAAAACAATCTTCAAATTTTGAGTATGCCACATAGTTTCAAAAGCTTGCATAGTTTGAAAATCATGCAATGTCAATCACAAACTCTAGTCAGCCTTTCACTGTTCTTCTATAGGTCTAACTTATCTTCATTCATTAATTAACATAATCCTAAAAAGAATCATAGACATAGTCAAACCCATCAACAAGTTTGAGATAAAGAAACGATGAAACACTTTACTCGTCCCATATCAAGTCAACAGAATTCAAATTGACAAGAATGAAATAGGTTGATGACTGTGATATGTTTGTAAGTTGGGTAGAAATATTAAGGTTTGAGTATGAATCCAAATGAAGCAAAAGACTTTTTTTGTCTGTATGTTTATGTTATTTTAGCATAGGGAAACATCATAGAGATGTAAAGCATCAAAGTAAGGTAGTAGTGAGTTTCAAATTTTGCACAGTTTTGCATTACCTTTTAGGAAGTGGGGAGAGGAAAAGGGTTGGGGGTTGAGGGTTGAGGGAATGATTTCATCCCACCTAAACAGCACATTCGTGCAAGCATATCAAAGAAAATAATGAAAGATAGAAATGTACCGAGTAGAGTAGTTTCATATTTGCCGTAACTTTTGCAATAGCATCCTTAATCACCACATCCATTTTAGATAAATTAGCCAAATTTGAGGGAAACCCCCTGAAAGAATGTATACATAAGATTAGAACCTACAACTGTCTTTGTCTACACTGACTGACTCAAAAACAAAGAAGGGAAAATTGATAATAACAATGATTAAAAAAAAAAAAGTAGTAATTGAAACTAGCAAATCCATTCAAGTGAAAGTTACCCCATGGCAGCACCCGTTACAACACGAAAAATCATAAAACTACTGGAGGAAACTTAGAAAGAAAACAGAAACAGATCCACTGACATAATAGCACTCACTGAAACATAAATCTGGCCGCAAATAAACCAGGGCTTCCAGAACCAAACCACTCAAAATTCCAACGACCTTCAAGAAAGGGTGACCTGAATACTAAGAAACATTTAGACATATCTTTCTGAAAAAACATTTGCAAATGAAATGCTCAGTACAAATGAGCACCTACGTAGTTGGTCGAGGAGTAGGATTGAGACGCTCAAGACCAACTATCCTTTCATTCACATCAATCCGTTGCACGTCTGTGATACGTCCAGTAACTAAAGCTTCAAAACCCCCAGCATCTTTGAACTAAATCAATAGCTATCTATCAGTACTTCCAACAAGAACTCTGATTAGTAATGCAGATGTTGTAACTTTGATTAAGCAACGATTGCATTTCAGCAATAAGAAAAAAAAAAAACTCAATTAAATTAGTTACTGCATTAAAAGGACAATACAAATGAGCAATGAGACACAAAAGGCAAAAATTTTCCTTTTCACAAAAACAAAATGAACTGGATAGTCAAAGAAATAGTAAAAGATTAAGAGACTTAACAGCGAGAAGCAGTGATTCCTTAGCAGAGAGTCGCTCCATCTCTTTGGCGTAAATGGCTGGGGATCCCTGAACAGCCTGTTGAACCATAGCTCTGCAGGCCATTCCCCCATTTACTTTCCTCCGGCGAATCTCGGGCAGCTTGGCCGGAGACCAGAAGCGAACCGTAGAGGCAGTGTTAGAAGGAGAAGAAGAGGAGCAGATCGCTGAAATCGTAGAGACCGAGCTGTGTAGTGTAGCCATTTGGAAAGAATAGAAGAAGAAAGCTTTTCTAGTGAATGGAGTGGACAGCCGAGCTAGTAATTTGAGCAGAGCGAGACCGTTGTCGCCGCGATATGCGGATGTAATAATATACGATCCGATGTGAGCAACAATAAACAAATAATGACATTTATATTTATTTGAACAAAAAGAAAAGTGATTGGAGATGCGGGGTATCGAACCCCGTACCTCTCGCATGCAAAGCGAGCGCTCTACCGTTTGAGCTACATCCCCAACTGCTGGCAACAGAATATAACTATACATTCAAAGTAATCATGTAAACGTAGACTGAAAAATGATTATATCTACAGGTAAGAGGTCCGCAACGATGCTCAAATTTTAATGCATCTATATGAGGTGACCATTTGGTCATAGAAGATGAGAGTGGAAAATTCAAGCCTAATGTATGTGAGAGGGCATATGATGATCGGTGGTCTGTGGTATTTGTGGCATCTTAGTTAGAAAACCGAGAAATCACATATTACATATGATGCGCATGGAAAAGCATAATAATTCATTCATTCATTATCAAATTTATACATCATTATGATACAAGAAGATTCCATAATAGTAATAGCTGTCAATGTAGTTGGTGTAACAATCTTATGGATAATAAATAATATGTCCTTATCTTAACCCTTGATCTTTAACAACCACCTTTTGTTCTAACTGTCTAGTACTTGCCCATGCACCAGTTTTCTCAATACACCCCCTCAAACTCATGTTCCCTGGTTGGAGATTGAGTTTGTTCTGCAAGTAAGTGAATTGATCAACAGAGATAACTTTTGTACAGATGTCAGCCACTTGTGCTGCAGAAGGAATATGAAAAATCTGAACATCTTTATTTGACACCATTTCACGGATATAGTGTATATCAATCTCCATACAATTGGATGTACTGTCAAGAATTGAATTGTGAGAGAGAGAGATAGCAGTACAATCATCACAAAACAATTTTGGAATAGTATCTAACTTTATCTATAGTTCTTTCAATAGTGACTAAAACTGGCCAATTTCAGCTCCTCCTTAAGCTAGCGTTCAGTACTCACTCTTAGTATTGGATCTTGAAGCAACTTTTTGTTTTTTCGAGTTCCAAGCTACAACATTTCTACAGAACTTGACAACATATCCTCCGGTGGATTTTCGATCAAAAGGATCACAAGCCTAGTCAGCATCCATAAAGCACTCTAGTTAGACAGCCCCTCCTTTCTTATAATGTAAACTCATGTTAGAAGTTCCTTTAAGATATCGTAGCACTAGCTTGACTGCTAGCCAGTGGATTGGAGATGGAGTTTGCATGAACTGGCTCAGTTGGTCCACAACATAAGTAATATCAGGTTTGGTTACTATAAGATACTGCGTACTTCCCATTACACTGTGATATGAGGTAGGATTAGAGAAAGGTTCTTCTTGAGTTATAAACTTTTGACCAGTTGCCACTGGATATTGCATGCTTTGTTGTGTGTCATCTGAATTCTTTCAAACCCATTCTGAAGGTATTTGTTTTGACACAGAGTCCTGATGTTGTTGTCTCTACGAATCTCTATTATGAGAAAGTAACTATGTTCTCTGAGATCTTTTAATGCAAATCTCACTTTCAGCTTTGTGACAACATCCTCTATTAGACAATTCGATGTCCCTGAGATTATAATGTCATCTACGTATACAAGGACTATGACTAGATCTTTTCCTTAATGCAAATAGAAAAGGGATGAGTCTAATTTAGAGTTGTAGGATTTCCATTCGCAAAGAGCATCAAGAAGTTTCTGAAACCATGCCTTAGGGGGGTTTCAACCCATAGATTGCTTTGTTGAGTTTATAGAGATGAGAGGGATATTTTAGATCAATAAATCCCTCAGGTTGTTTCATATAAACAGCTTCAGTAAGCACTCCATTTAGAAACGCATTATTTATATTTACTTGACTCATATTCCACCCCTTCATCATGCCCAAACTCAAGACAAATCGAATGGTGTTAAATTTCACGACTAGATAGAATGTTTCAAAGTAATTCACTCCAAGCCTAGCTTTGTGCCTAGATATTGTTCTATCAGTGTTGTATTTAACTTTGAAGATCCATTTGTAGCCTACTGCTTTAAAATTTGAGTCTCTTGAAACTAGAGTCCATGTCTGATTCTTTTTTAGCGCTTCAAATTCTTCTCACATAGTGTCTCTCCATACTTTAGAGTTCAAGGCATCAACCGCTGATTTTGAGTGAGATCAGATAAATTTAGCTTTGTTGTTTGAAAGATTTTTGGTTTAAAACTTCCTACCTTCCCACAAGTAATCATGGGAAGAAGATTTTGAATTGCAAGCCTCTGGATGACTTTTTCACTTGAATTTTCTCTAGGTGGATTGTGTTCCCTAATAGTCATACCAGGACTCATATTATTTTGTTCAAAACTAGGAGAGAATAAATGATGATCAGTAGTTTCTTGTGGGATAATGGTAGCCAAAGACTCTATAGAGGATGCTCGTACACGTTGATGACACTGAGGTGTCTCGTTGGCAGGCACCAATAGGAACTAGGTTGTGAGAGAACTGTTAGAAGTAAAGTGATTCTTCCTGTTGAATAATTCCTCATATGGAAACTCTAGCTCATTGAATCTAACGTCTCAAGAAATGTAAGTTTTACCAAAGGGATGAAGACATAAGTAACCTTTTTGAGAATTTGAGTACCCAAGAAACACACACTTATTGGTCCTAAAATCTAGTTTGTGTTGGTTGTATGGACGAAGATTGGGAAGACATGCACACCTAAAATATTTTTAAAAATTGTAATTAGGTTTGTTAGTAGTCAATTTTTCTAAAGGTGAGTGGTGATTAAAAACAAGTGTGGGTAATCTGTTAATGAGAAACACGACTGTTTGAACAGCTTCAAACCAAAAATTCATGGGTAAATTATCTTGAGTAAGAATTGATTGGGTTGTTTTAATTACATGCATATGTTTTCTTTCCGCCTTACCATTTTAGTAATGAGTGTAAGGACAGGAGAATTTGTGGGTTATTCCTTCTTCTTTGAGAAAGCTGGTAAAGAGCAAGAATTGTCCATTGTGATCTGTTTGAATAGTTTTGATATGCTTTTCTAGTTATTTTTCTACATGTTTTTTGAAATCTTGGAGAGCTATTAGAGCTTAGGATTTTAAGGTTAGAGGATAAATCCAAAAGAATTGAGAGTAATCATCAAGGAAACATATATAAAATCTAGCACCATTATATCTAAGAAGAGGTGAAGGATCCCACATTTCTGCATAAATGAGTTCCAAAGGTTGATTTGTAGTGTTTTGTGAGCTAGGAAACTGTTGCTTGTGAATTTTGCTGAGCTGATGTGCTTTGTAGAAACTGTAATTTTGTTTATTTGAAGAATGATTCTTAATAGATCCTTATTTTAATAATAGCTAAAGTATTTTTCTATTTGGGTGTCCAAGTCTTCTATGTATAATATCAAGAGAAGAGCAGTTAGTTGAGTGCGCACGAGCTAAATCAGAATTTTCATTAACTTTTAGAACCAAATTCTTACATTTTGTAGATTGATTCAAAATGACTGGATCATATTCAGAATTAGGAAAATTAGAAATTGACTTGGCTCTTTCATGTAAAGCTAAAAGAGTGGTGTTGGATTGAGACTGACCTTTAAACATACCATTTTTTCTTTCAACACAATAAAGACCATCCTCAGCAATTCCTTGAAGTACCAGTCTCCCCTTTCTGTCCTTTACAAATAAAGATTTGTTAATTAATAGAACTAGCATACTATGATCAGAAACAAGTTTTGAAATACTTAGCACAGTTTTTTAATAGAGGGAACAACTAGAACATTCTGCAGTTCAAGAGCATTTAATTCTAGTTTACCATTATGAGATATAGGAAGTGCTTGTCCGTTACCTATAGTCACCTACTCAGTACATTGATAATCTTCCTTTAGGTTCAGATTGTTGACATCACTGGTGATATGTGTCGAAGCATCACTATCTAAATACCAATTTAAATTAATAGTAAATTTTAACTAAAGATACTGAGATGTGAAACTATTTGAGTTGACAGCATATGCCTGGTTGTTTCAGCATTGGTTGCTTTATGTTGATGTAGTAAAGTTCCGATCAAATCTATGCCAACATGAGTCAGTAGAGTGTCCATAATTCAAACATAATTAATATATTGGCTTGTTTCTAGCATTTTGCCTTCTCCCTAAATGTTTTGGTTTTGCTCTTCCTCTTCCACGATAGTTTTGATTTACTGGTGAAAAATTACTCCTTGATTGCTAATTTTGAGAGAATGCTACTTTAACAAAGTTGTTGTTGTGTCAATCTAGAGTTGAATTAGCATGCAGCCTTTCTAATCGACCTTCATGATTTAACAGTAGAGTGTATATCTCTTGTAAGGAGGGAAGTTCCTTTAGAGAGCTTGCAATAGAGATAATTGTCTCATATTCCATGCTTAGTCCTCCTAAAATTTGTAGGACCAGTTCTCTCTCAGACATAGTATATTCTGCAAGGTTCAACTCATATATTCACACATCTTGTCATAATAATCTGAGATATTCAAAGATCCTTTGCGTTGATTTTGCAATTGCATTTTCACATGCAGGATTGTGAATGTGTTTCATACATTCATTCAAGTGTTGTCCACAGCTTATAGGAAGTGTTGGATCGAGAAACTTTACAATGAACATTATCCAAGATGGTTGAAAATAGCCCACCCAGCAAGGTTTGATCATGCTTCTTAATCAAGTTCATATAGATCTTCAATGTTACTAGACTCTAAAGTGATAAATTTGCTTGGTATGACTTTGATTCCATCTATGTAGCTTTCCATATTGTTAGCCTTGATCGGAGGGATGACCTGTGCTTTCCAGGTTCTGTAGTTGGTCATATCCAACTTAGATGGAACTGTGAAGTTGAATAAAGCCATGGAGAAGATGGATTGGAACATGACCTGTGATTCAGAGTGAATGAAAGGTGGTGTTAGTGGAACATTTTGGTTGTTTGAAGAACTGATATTTGGATGAGGTGTTGTTGCTGAAACATTTTGATCATCTGGTGAGGCTATCAAGAATTGAAGGCTCTGATACCAACTTAGAAAACAAAGGAATGACCTATTACATATGTAACACCCCATTCCCAACTGACATATGCACATGCATCTATCAGATACACGTGTACATGCCTGTCAGAAATGACATATTAACTAGCTCATTTTCACTGTATATAATATAGCATCATACACTAAATCATCAATCAAACATTTTCTAAACTCAAAATGTTATCACATTAATCAAAATCCATAATTTACATTGTTTCACAAAACACAATACCATCCAAAGGTTACAATATTATCCTATGAGCTTAAACAACTCAGTACATACCAAATACAATAAACATAAAAAAATAGCTAAGTCCTCAATCTCAGCTGACCTACCTCTGAGCCAAATATGATTG
Source organism: Erythroxylum areolatum (assembly GCA_024520975.1). Taxonomy (NCBI): domain Eukaryota; kingdom Viridiplantae; phylum Streptophyta; class Magnoliopsida; order Malpighiales; family Erythroxylaceae; genus Erythroxylum; species Erythroxylum areolatum. The sequence continues at coordinate 51,394,272 of JANIJH010000004.1, read as the reverse complement.
TACCAATTGCACAAAATATGCTTCTACGAAGTCTTAGAAGCTAGGTCTCTCACTCTTGAACCTGAAAAGCAACGGTGCAATTTTGATGAGCTTTGCGAACTCAGTCGAGTAACCATCCTCGATGGTTCACTCAAGTCATAAAACGATATCAATTGTAGCATGTAATCATACAGCTCAACTCCACTTAACAAGTATCAAATACTATCACAGATAAATCATTTCTCAGATACACAGTTCAGTAACATAACAAATTTCACACAACTTTGCAAATCATTCAATGAATTCAAATTATATGCGGATGCGACATGTATGAGACTCACATTCATTTTTATTTTGCTGTGACTGTGTGCTTTTACAGTATCCCAAATTATCGGGCTCAATTAGTAACTCATTGATCACAACGAGCCATAGGCTCGAACTATATATGCTAGAGCTTAAAGCTCTTATCAGTAACAGTATCAGTAGCCACATCAGTCACAACTCCTTTATGTTACATGCATTGGAATGAAGTGCATGACACAATTCAGTCATCAATCAATCACTTTCATTTGCATGTAATATAACAGTATATCAGTCACAGTATCAATTACAGTAACAATCATAGTAGCAGTGGTCATCGGACTAGGTCCGGCATTCAACCTTTCAGTTGAGAATTAGAAAATCATTTAGGCAGATGCATTCACATTCAAGTAGCACTTCCAATATCATTCTTATGCATCAAAACACCTCGGACAAATATTGTCCGAAATCCAGTACACAATCAACACAACTCAGTACAATTCAATAAGATCCCAATACAATTCAATAATTTACTAAATAATATGGTGAGACCATCTTAGGTTACTCACAGTATGCTCCAAATAGTTATTGCCTTGATGTCCCAGCAATGTCTGGATGTTGTCATTCAATTTGCTCCTCTACACATACAATACAACACATATCACAATATTGCACAAGTTTGTACTCATTAATGCACATTAATGTATAATAACTATGTGCAATGCATGTTCATGACAATTCCGGGTTTGTTATCATTTATTTTGTCACAATAATCATTTGGATATCCACTTTCAATTGATTAACTCAGATTTGTTTAAAGTACACTTTTGGGTCCATTTTGCACAATTAATATCATAAGGAAACTGAAGGAATTTGGTCACACTTCCTTCTAACAAATTATTCTCCTATGTCTTAAGTCTCTATTGATACCAAGATCATTCAATTTGGTTCATTATTCAATAAGTTATGCTCAAAATACCACAGACTGTGTATATGTCAAATTTTGGCTAATGCATGATCATGCATGCAGGTTGTACACCTCATACCTCTCAATTCCAGTACCCAAAAATTACAAAATTTATACCAATTTAAAGCTGAGAGAATAAGCTACAACTTTAGTGAAGATACCTAAGTCTAATTTGGCCTACATCAATACAGTTTATTCAATAATCACAGGACATGATTTCTGTCCCTAGTAGTGCCACTGCCTATGCTAAGACTTAATTTCAAGCTAAATTTCAAGACCCTTAAGGACAGAATTAAAATTCAATTTCTTCTTAACATTTGTAGAGAAACGACTCTAGTTCAAGTTAAATCAAGACTCATTTCATTTGGAAATCTACAGTTCACTATATAGCCAAAATACAGAAGTATGTTCAGTAAAAATATTTCAGTTATCAAATTCTAGCACACTTTCGGGATAACTTTGCATGATCATTTTGACAAGAAAAATGGTGTATTTTAGTAACACTTTCTTCTACATAATTTTTATACTATGTTTCCAGTTTCTAATAATACCAAAATTATACAATTTGATTCAGTATACTGAAAGTTATACCCAAAAAAGTTCAGACTATTTTTCAACTGTAATGGAACTCCTAACTCTACTTCCAGCAAGATTTTGGAATGCTTAGAGATAGAATTAACATTCGACTTCTTCAGAAAAGTTGTAGAAATATGTCTCTAGTTTAATCTGAATTAAGAATCAACTCATTTAGAAATTTACAGATCAAGTTATGACCATAATACCGAAACATGTTCAGTGAAAGTTTTCCAGTTCATAATATTCCAGCACATTTCCTCACTTTCATCCAAAACTCATCAATCATTCTCTATTATAACATGCAATAAACACTAATATTTTACTTACTTGTTCAGTTCTAATCCCAGCTAAAAAATCACTCTAAATCAGTACTCAAAAAATGCAGAATCATCACACATTCAAGATGGAATTAAATGACTTTCAGCTATGATGAACTCTTTAGCTAATTTGTGAAGGGTAAAAGCATGTATTTAGTGTGGTAATTTAGCATAACTTTAAGAAGAAGAACACAAGAAGGGAGATAGAAGCAAGTTTAGGTGGAGAGATGAGAAGAAAAGAAGAGTGAGTTAGGTTGAAACAATGTTGCAGAAACATTACACCTAAGGTGCTAGATGTCACCATATTATTTCAACACATGTCCTTATGCATGTAAGCCACTTATCCCTTACATAACAACACATGTCCTTATGCATGCAAGCCACCTATCCCTTACATAAGCTACCATTTGTCACTCAATCATTTTGTCATTTGTCAATTAATTACTCATGCCAAATGTTGCTCATTTATCTATGCCATTTGTCACACAATGATTCATCCATTTGTTAATTACTTACTAGTCCAAATGTACTTCAAATTTTCGAAAATTTCCTAAAATTTACTAAAAATTCTGAAATAATAATATGACTCTCCAAATAAATTTTCAACTAAAAAATAATTCACCAAAAATTTTAAAATATCCAAAATATACCAAAATTGCCAAATCATAATTAATACACTCCAATTTAATCCACAATTTTCACTTCTAAATCAAATTTACCCGGAAATGCCAATAAATGCATGTACAATCATATAAATGTGCAAAGTAAATGTGTATGTCACAATTAAGGTATGCATGATGTGTATGTTCCTAATTTCACAATACTTTATCATAAACTACTATTCTAGCCTTAATGTGGGGTATCGGGATGTTACAACTCTCCCCTCCTAACAAAAATTTCGTCCTCGAAATTCTTACCTGAATGATCAAATAGGTAGGGGTACTGATTTCTCATATGCTCTTCCGTTTCTCATGTGGCTTCTTCACTAGAATGATTCTTCCAAAGGACTTTTACCATTGGAATCACCCGGCTCCTCAATTGCTTATCCTGACAACCAATTATCCTAATTGGTTCTTCTACATAGCTCATATTACTAGAGACTTCACCTGAGTCGGTATCACATGAGTTGGATCTGACCGGTATCGCATGAGCACGGTTACATGAAACACATTATATATCTGAGCCATTTCCGAAGGTAAGGCTAACTTATAAGCCAATGGTCCAATTCTTTCAATTATCTCATAAGGACCAATATACCTCGAACTTAACTTACCTTTTTTGCCAAATCTCAATACACCTTGCCAAGGTGATACTCTCAAAAATACCCTGTCATCAACTTGATACTCCATATCCCTCCTGTGTTGATCTGCATAGCTTTTCTATCTATCTTGTGCCATTTTAATTCTGCTACGGATCAATTTTACCTTATCAATAGTGTCCTGAATCAACTCTGGGCCTTCGACAATTCTTAGACCCTCTTCCTCCCAGTATAAAGGAGAGTGACACTTCCTGCCATACAATGCCTCATATAGAGCCATCCCAATGCTACTATGATAATTATTATTATAAGCAAACTCAATCAAGGCTATATATTGGTTCCAAGCTCCCAGAAATTCCAGAACACAAGCTCTGAGCATATCCTCAACAGTCTTGATAGTTCTCTCACTCTGTCCATCTGTCTGAAGACGAAATACTGTACTAAAATTCAACTGTGTGCCCATAGCTGACTGTAAGCTCTTCCAGAACCTTGAAGTAAATCTGGGATCCCTGTCTGACACAATAGACACTGGAATCCCATGCAATCTCACAATCTCTGTCACATATCTCCGAGCCAATTGGTCTAATGCATTGTTCTCCCTTATTGGTATGAAATGGGCTAACTTAGTTAATCGGTCAACGACAACCCATATTGTATCATTCTGTCTCGGAGTCTTAGGCAATCCCATTATAAAATTCATAGTAATACGTTCCCATTTCTACTCCGGAATAGGCAACGAATGCAATTTTCCAACTGGGGTTTGATGCTCAGCCTTAACCTGCTGGCATATTATACATTTAGAAACAAACTCCACTACTTGTTTTTCCATTCCAGGACACCAGAAATGTTGTTTCAATGTGTTATACATCTTGGTAGTACCAAGATGCATAACATAAGTGGCCATATGAGCTTCTTCTAAGATTTCTTTCCTCAGATCATCAACATTAGGCACACATAGTCTCTGCTTTAGCCATAACGTCTCATCTCTAAATTTAAACTCAGAATCTGTATTCTTCTTAACTTTCTCAATTAATTTCACCATTTCAGGATCTTTACTTTGTACTCTTCTAATCCGATCATGTAACATTGGCCTAAGTTTCAATGTATCTGTCAATACTTCACTTTGTTCTAAATTCAACTCCACATTCAAAGCTCTCAACTGTATCAGGCTTGGTAACCTCAATAACTGGATCTGAGCTACACTTGTATTCGACTTTCTACTCAAAGCATCCACCACTACATTAACCTTCCCCGGATGATACTCAATTGTGCAATCATAGTCTTTCAGTAACTTTATCCATCTTCTCTGTCTCATGTTCAACTCTTTCTGGCTTAACAAATACGTCAAGCTCTTATGATCAGTGTATAATTGAAATGTCTTGCCATATAAGTAATATCTCCAAATTTTTAGAGGAAAAACTACTGCTGCAAGCTCTAAATCATGTACCGGATAATTCATCTCATGAGATCTTAATTGTCTCGATGCATAGGCTATCACGCTGCCATGCTGCATCAATACACATCCTAATCCCTGATGCGACTCATCACTGTATACCATATATCTACCGGATCCTGATGGAATAGTCAACACTGGCGCTGTAGTCAATCGGTGTTTCAACTCTTCAAAACTTCTCTGAAACTCGTCATTCCATCTAAACATGTCATCCTTCCTCAGAAGTTTAGTCAGAGGGGCTGAGATTAAAGAAAACCCCTCGACAAACCTCTGGTAATAAGCAGCTAATCCGAGGAAACTCCAGATCTCTGATACATTCTTCGGTGTCTCCCATCTCATTACTGCTTCAATTTTTTCTGGATCTACCTGAATACCATGCCCCGTTACTATATGACCCAGAAATACCACCTGATTTAGCCAAAATTTACATTTACTGAATTTGGCATACAATTGTTTTTCTCTCATAGTCTGCAAAATTATTCTCGGATGTTCAGTATGTTCCTCCATACTTCTTGAATACACCAGAATATCATCAATGAACATAATTACAAACCAGTCCAGGTAGGGTTGAAACACCTTATTCATCAATGCCATAAATGCAGCTGGGGCATTAGTCAACCCAAATGGCATTACTAAGAACTTAAAATGTCTATACCTGCATCTGAAAGCACTCTTCTGTACATTAGCCTCTGCTATCAAATCAAGCTTAGTAAATACTCGAGCTCCCTGCAGTTGATCAAACAAGTCATCAATTCTAGGCAATGGGTATTTATTCTTCACTGTAATCCGATTGAGTTGCCTGTAATCAATGCACAACCTCAAAGTACCATCCTTCTTCTTTACAAACAGCACTGGAGCCCCCCAAAGTGAAACACTGGGCCTAATGAACCCCTTCTTGAGTAACTCCTGCAACTGAACTTTCAACTCCTTCAGTTCCACAGGTGTCATCCTATATGGAGGAATGGATATACGAGCAGCACCTGGAATTAAGTCAATTGTGAACTCCGTTTCTCGATCTGGAGGTAAACCAGGTATTTCAGCAGGGAACACGTCTAGGAACTCCTTAACCACAGGAATATCTTGTCCATTTTGTTCAGCTCAAGTATTAATCACGTGGGTCAAATAGGCCTCACATCCACTATACATTAACTTTAATTTCATCCTGAATGTGTGATGATTCTGCATTTTTTTAGTACTGATTTAGAGTGATTTTTGAGCTAGGATTAGAAATGAACAAATAAGTAAAAGATTAGTGTTTATTGCATGTTATAATAGAGAATGATTGATGAGTTTTGGATGAAAGTGAGGAAATGTGCTGGAATATTATGAACTGGAAAACTTTCACTGAACATGTTTCGGTATTATGGTCATAACTTGATCTGTGGATTTCTAAATAAATTGATTCTTGATTAAGATTAAACTAGAGACATATTTCTACAACTTTTCTGAAGAAGTCGAATGTTAATTCTATCTCTAAAAATGTCAAAATCTTTCTGGAATTAGAGTTAGGAGTTTCATTACAGTTGAAAAACAGTCTGAACTATTTTGGGTATAACTTTCAGTATACTGAATCAAATTGTATAATTTTGGTGTTATTAGAAACTGCAAACATATTATAACAATTATTTAGAAGAAAGTGTTACTGAAATATACCATTTTCCTTGTCATAATGATCATGTAAAGTTATCCCGAAAGTGTGCTGGAATTTGATAACTGAAATATTTTTATTGAACATACTTCGGTATTTTGGCTATATAGTGAACTGTAGATTTCCAAATGAAATGATTCTTGATTTAACTTGAACTAGAGTCATTTTTCTACAAATGTTAAGAAGAAATTAAATTTTAATTATGTCCTTAAGGGTCTTGAAATTTAGCTTAAAATTAAGTCTTAGCATAGGCAGTGGCACTACTAGGGACATAAATCATGTCCTGTGATTATTGAATAAACTGTATTGATGTAGGCCGAATTAGACTTACGTATCTTCACTAAAGTTGTAGCTTATTCTCTTAGCTTTAAATTGGTATAAAGTTTGTAATTTGTGGGTACTGGAATTGAGAGGTATGAGGTGTATAACCTGCATGCATGATCATGCATTAGCCAAAATTTGACGCATACATAGTCTGTGGTATTTCGAGCATAACTTATTGAATAATGAACCAAATTGAATGATCTTAGTATCAATAAAGACTTAAAACATAGGAGAATAATTTGTTAGAAGGAAGTGTGACCAAATTCCTTCAGTTTCCTTATGATATTAATTGTGCAAAATGGACCCAAAAGTGTACTTTAAACAAATCTGAGTTAATCAATTGAAAGTGGATATCCAAATGATTATTGTGACAAAATAAATGATAACAAACCCGGAATTGTCATGAACATGCATTTTACATAGTTATTATACATTAATGTGCATTAATGAATACAAACTTGTGCAATATTGTGATATGTGTTGTATTGTATGTATAGAGGAGCAAATTGAACAACAGCATACACCACTAGGAGGACTGAAGTGCGGAGCAATTAGCCGAAGTCTCAAGCTAGAGTCTATGCTATGACGAGACAGGAGACTCAGGATTCTCCAGATGTCGTCGCAGGTGTGTTATCTTTATTTACTTTTGAGGTTTATGCATTGCTAGATCTTGGATCTACGCATTCATTTATCACACCGCACATGGAATCTAAATTGCATTGTGATAGAGAGTTCTTGAGATGTGGATTAGAGGTAAGTACACCAATTGGCAGTACTACCATTAGTGGGGAGGTCTGTAAGCAGTGTCTGATTCGAATTGATCAAGCAGAATTGGTAGCAAATTTGATTATTTTACAGTTGAAGGAGATAGATGTTATCTTAGGCATGGATTGACTCACTACTCATAGGACCATCATGAACTGTTATATGAAGGAAGTGATTTTAGAGTCTCCTAATCAACCGAGAGTAGTATTCAGAGGCATTAGCCAAGCAGTACCAACTAATTTGTGAAGAGTAAAAGCATGTATTTAGTGTGATAATTTAGCATAACTTTAAGAAGAAGAACACAAGAAGGGAGATAGAAGCAAGTTTTGGTGGAGAGATGAGAAGAAAAGAAGAATGAGTTAGGTTGAAACAATGTTGTAGAAACATTACACCTAAGGTGCTAGATGTCACCATATTATTTCAACACATGTCCTTATGCATGTAAGTCACTTATCCCTTACATAAGCTACCTTTTGTCACTCAATCATTTTGTCATTTGTCAATTAATTACTCATGCCAAACGTTGCTCATTTATCTATGCCATTTGTCACACAATGATTCATCCATTTATCAATTACTTACTAGTCCAAATGTACTTCAAATTTTTGAAAATTTTCTAAAATTTACCAAAAATTCTGAAATAATAATATGACTCTCCAAATAAATTTTCAACTTAAAAATAATTCACCAAAAATTTCAAAATATCCAAAATATACCAAAATTACCAAATTATAATTAATACACTCCAATTTAATCCACAATTTCCTCTTCTAAATCAAATTTACCCGGAAATGTTAATAAATGCATGTACAATCATATGAATGTGCAAAGTAAATGTGTATGTCACAATTAAGGTATACATGATGTGCATGTTCCTTATTTCACAATACTTTCTCATAAACTACTATTCTAGCCTTAACGTGGGGTATCGGGATGTTACAACATATGATGCTTAATCATTTGTATGGAAAAGCATAATAATTTATTCATTCATTATCAAATTTATACATCATTCTGACAAGAAGATTCAAGAATAGTAATAGTTGTCAATACAGTTGGTGTAACAAACTTATAGATAATAAACAATTTGTCTCTATCTTGGCCCTTAATCTTTAAGAACCTCCTTTGTATTAGTTGTGCAGTACTTGCCCACACATCAATTTTCCCAACAATCTTAGATTTCCTATAACAATTAGCAAGCACCAAAGATTTAGTTTTCTACCAGATCTTTGAATAGGTGTAGTTGTTGCTTTGGGAATTTCCTAGTTGTAGGTGTTCTTGAAACTCAAGCAAAATTGCCACCTTTCAACATGTTCTAGATGGGCTCTAATCATTGTAGAAACCGAAACTTAAATATTATCAACATGAATAAAACTATACAAGACTGGCATGACAACCATTATTTGCACGCATATAAACGTTTCATTCACTAATAATCCATGGATAAGAGTTTAAAGTAAATTTTGTTTTCTTTTAGAGATGAATAACACGCTTTTGCAAGTTTAATGCAATTAAAATCTACAAAATAGGATAGTAGCTTATTGAGCTTTTCTTCTTATCTTGGAGTCCCTGCTTTTTAGGACTTTATTTTGTCTTGCTTAAGCTCTTTTAGCAAAAACATGTAATATATTAAGAGCAAATTCTTGAATATTTCCTTCCGTTTGATCCACAAAATTGCGAAAATAATAATTGTGGCATAAAATTGAAAAAATAAAAATTACTAGCTATTTTATGCCTTAAATGCGCATACCCCTAAAAAAATGCGTGTGTGAACCTGCAATTATCATTTCCTGAAGTACAAACAATCACAGCTTGAGTAGTTGATGTATCTAGATATTGTAAACAAACTTAAAAAGGCTTTCTCAGTTTCAACCTTTTCATACTCATTAATTCTACTGTTGATTTTTAGTTTTTGCTCATAAAACAATACCTTTAGATGAGTTTTTCCTTTTAGTTTTCTTTCTAACTCTTGATCACTTATGAAATTAATTTTGTTTTTACTGTTATTATTCTAATAATTTGATTTATTATTAATTAAAGATATCCTATTTAGTTATTTTATATTAATTATTAATAAGAATTATAATTAATATAATTAATTTTTGTTTAATTTTAAAATTTTATAATTAACTTAATTTTTTTAATATTTATAAAATTCAAAAATATATATTCAAATTCCATAAATATTTAATAAATATATTTTAAATTTAAAATATCTTAAAAGCACATAAATTTTAAAATATTTGCTTATGAAATAATTTTTTAAATATTTAATTCTAATTGATAACATTGACGAAATAACTAAAATATATATTAAAAATTAAATTTATTTAGTAAAATTAAATTTATTGACAAATTTTATATTTGATTTTTATTAATAAAATTTTAATCAACGATCAAACACAACTTTGTTTTATAAAAAATTAATGGAAAAAGTTAAGAATTGAAAATAAAAAAAGAAGTTAAATTAAATCCTTCACTCTTTGCTCTCCTTCCTATTTTGTAGCTTAACATTGTAGGAAGCTTGAGTGCCACACTCAGTTTGGGGACTTATTTTGGAGCTCATAGTAATATGATTAGATAATGTACAGTGTATGGAGGTGTAAGCTTGCTTTAGTTATACGGACCAACCATACCTCTAGCTTGACCACCTAAAGCTGGAGGCGGCGAATAACAACAGCTAAGAAAGCAATATATATATATATCATGACTTCCCGTTTCCCCTTTGATAAGCCATCCCCAGGTAATGCGTAGTGTACGATGTCAGAAAATAACATGGGGGTGGAGCGGGGAATTTTCCTTCATTTTCATACGTTTTATATATTGTCCTTACTAATGAATATTCTCTCTAACGGCTATATTTTGTGTTGGTGCTCCATTTATCCTCCCTCTTACTATTCAAATCATTCCCTCAACGGTCCATTTCCATTTTCCACCACAAAACTACAAACCTCGTCACTACCCTACATAACCACCCCTTGCCCACCTTCTTCCCCCTCTTCGTATCACTTTCACATGTTTATCTATATATCTACATATATATTCTTTCCCTTTCGTTACTCTCTCTCTCTCTCTATCTCCCTGCCCGATCTTGAAAAACATGGAACCATGCCGTACCATCGATAGGTCTTCAACAACTGATGCTACTACAGTTCAACGTGTAACCAAGAAGTCTTCCGACGAGCTGCTGAGGAAGTTCGCAGACGATGACGAAGCTGGTAGTAAGGCAAACCCTCAGGAGCTGATGATTGTGATGATGAGAGTGGTGTCCAAAAGGAGGAAAAGAAGTTCCAGAAGAGAATTTGATGATGGTGATACCTGCTTCGACACTAGTACTAGCGCATTAGCGGAGAGGAGCTCACTTCTTGCTCCTGTCATTAGGAAGCAGTCTGCGTTGGTCAGACAACTTGGGATTGGGAGGTCTCGCCTCAGAGTAATCAAGGATATCAAGAACAAGTCTGTCCTGGCCGTGATTGAAAAGGTTAGGTCAATATGTACCTTTCAGTTGAGATTAGGCCATACAGCTCTAATTAATTTGATTATCATATATTTTTAGGATTGTATTAAAGAATTTTTATTTTGTAATGAAAGAGTAAACATACTTATCAAACAAGAGGAAAATGTTGAAAGCTAAGTTTATGCAAGTTGTATCAATTAAATGGTTAATAGAGATGTTGGGAATGCCAACAACTATTCGTTTCTTGGTGTGTTACTGATTTAGGATTAAGTTAACTTCTGGTTATTTTCAGGGATTTTTGTTTTCATGTGACATTAATTCTATTCAGTAAATTTGTGTTGTGTGCAGACATGGCGTAAGACACTGGAAGGAGCATCAAAAGTACTTCTGGAGAAGCACTATAATCGACACAGGCGTTTGATTAATGATGTGGTCTAACTTAGAATTTCTAATTAAGATACATATTTAATTTATTCTTTTATTTGGCATCAACTACGTGCGGTTGGGCACTTCAATTAGTGTGAGATTTACATTTCTATAAATTAAGTGTTCTTAAATCTAGCAGTATTCCAACTTAATTCTTTTCTGGAAGACTAGCTTTCCTGTTCTCTATTCTTTAAAGTTTAGACCCAGAAATATAGTTATAGCATACCAGACGCTGGCAGATCCTTTTAAATTTACAAAAGATGTCTTGAATAGTATTATGGACCATTAACACGTGCCCAATGGACCACTGTCATTAGTCGACGGGACAATGGACATTACGTCCAGTAAAATAAAGTTGCCACCTTATTTGGTAGCCTGTTGACGAGACACGCTGGAAGGCGAACATTATCCCATCCAATTCGTTAGTTTTCAGAAATTTTCGCAAGCATTAGAACATAGTTAAGACAGCGGAACGTGTGTGTCTGGGGAGGCTAAGGCTGAAACGAGCTGCACTTGTAACGTTTAGATAGTGACACGTTACCTATAAACCATAAACCCCTCATTTATGGTCCGGAGTGATGAAATGTGGTAGCAAGCAGTGTCTTTAATTAATTGCAAAGGCATGCATATCAATAATAAACATGATAACGAAGGTAAACCAGAAAGCATTAGCAACCTTGTGACCTCCAAAAATCTGAATGGGCTTCACATGCCGCATGTGTTTGTAGATTTCTGAAAATTACTCCCAACCAAACAGGCTGTACAGTACGTCAAACACCCACAAACCTATTCCAATGTCACACGTTCATTTTAAAAGATTTCATTTCAGGTTAACAATACTCATTTAATGAACGTATAAGTGGTCAGCACCTATTTCAATTACTATCCACAAATGTATTATAATATCTGATAATAATATTCTCAAGCTACAACATTCTTAACTCTTGAATCAAAGATTTTTCATTTCTTCCAACTGGTCAGATTTTCTGCTTTTCCACTTATTCGTAACTTAGTTTTCTTGGAGAATAAAATTAAACTGACTTAATTTATATTGAAGTTTGTTATACAACATTGAGCTATTTAAACAACATAATTAAAATAAATGTTCCCTTAGACCTCAGACCGTATCCATGCGTGTGTGAGGAGTAACTAATTATTTGTCACCAAAAGGGCAAAACAAAAAAAAAAAACTACAATTTAAGAAATCACAGTTAAATATATACTTTAAGAGTAAGATTAGTTTACTTGGTAAATTACCAAAAAGTTTAAGCGAACTGCCCTCTTTAGTGAAAGAATATTTATATATTATTGAATGCACACATAAACTTATTTTATCTTGTTTAATATATCAATTTTAGGGGTTGAGAATTTTATATTAAGAAGAATATGATTACGGGGTACTTTACGTAAACTTAAGGAGTAATTAGTTAATTGATCTGAGAAGAAATAAAAAAGTAAGAAATGAAAAAAAAATGGTTATAATAAATCATGATTTAAAGAATAATATTTTCGTACCCTATTTTGGGATAATACTGCATACTTTTAATATAGTGATAAATGAACCATTTCTATTTTTTACTTTTTTCATTATAAATTCTATATACCGAAATTTCGGTGCACTTATCATGTCCATTTTTTTAGGAGAAAACTCCAATTTTCAATTTTGTTGTTTTTGGACAGCTAGCTATAGCTAGCCCCGCCCCCCTGGATTAGACGGGTTGTTTTAAAAAAAAAAAACAGATTAAATTGGAAAACATGGAAATTGATTGCTATAAAATTTTCTTATTACTTTTGGGTAGTTACTTTCTAAACCCACCTGACTCTCTCAAGTCTCAGGCTCTGGCCACTCTGCAACTTCTCCGCCCCTTTTGTCTCTCTACAATAGTCTTATTTCTCTCTCTTAAACCCATTAACCACCCATAACATCCAGATCTTCTCTTCCTCTTTAAGTCTCTCTAGAGTATTGTATGAGCCATCAAGCTCTTGCATTTACATGTTTGTGAATTCTTTATCTCTGTAATTTTCTCTCCACATTCCACTCTCATTCAAAGACTCTGCTTTGACCTCTTCTCTTGCTCTCTCTCTCTTTTCGTGTCTTTAAGTCTCTGTCTTTCAGTCCCCTTTTGAAAGTTGACAGTGACCCATATCCCAAAGATCACATCTTTTCTCCTCCTTGAGTTTCAATCTTGGGAATCTTTCCTTTCGGTGGGTTTTTGGTGTTATAAAAGAGAGGAAGAAGCGAAAAAGGTCGTTTTGTCTCGGAGGGAAATGAGGGATGTTCTCGTGGTTGACAAAAATAGTAATGGCGTGTTGGAGACCGGTGAAGCAATATGCACGTATGGGCGAGGATAATGATGATGATCTTTTCTTGGAAGGTTCTTCTTCAGTCCATGACTCGCTCCTCTGGTCTAAAGAACTCGAAAAGCACACTTACGGGGAGTTCTCATTCGCTGTTGTTCAGGCCAATGAGGTTATTGAGGATCATAGCCAAGTGGAGACTGGTTGTGATGCCACGTTCGTCGGCGTCTATGATGGTCATGGCGGGCCCGATGCATCAAGGTTTATATGCGAACATTTGTTTGTCAATCTTATGAGTGAGTATCCATGTAACTAACCTCTTTGTTGGGTTTCCGGGGAGTATGGTAATGAGTGTTTGATGTGACAGGGTTTTGGTGCTTCTTGTTTCGAGTTTTAGAGATTGAGCTCTGTTTCTCTTACTGCGTGTTTATTATGTGGTTGAAGTCCTTATCGGAGTGAAATCTTTCTTAATTGTCGGTTTCTTTGGATATACCTGATGAACTCTTTTATATGAATTATTTTACCACTTACCGTTGTTCTTTTGTCTTTTATTGTGCGGAGAATTATTGCAGAAGAGGAGGAAAGAAAAACATTTGCCGACTCTAAATCCTTTTTCCTTCTATATTCATCTTTTAGGATCATAATACCCTTCTCTTTATTGTTTCATTCTAAACAATGGAAGCTTAAGCCGGCTTAATAATCGTCAAGTGTAACTTTTCAATATTTTGTTAGGGATTGCTAGGGAAAGGGGAACCATAATCTCTGAAGAAACTCTAAGAAGTGCCTTCGCTGCGACGGAGGAAGGCTTTCTTACTCTAGTTCGTAGGGCATGCGACATAAAGCCATTGATTGCAGCGATGGGATCTTGTTGTTTGGTTGGGGTTATATGGAGGAGAACATTATATGTTGCTAATCTGGGTGATTCTCGAGCTGTAATTGGTTGTTTAGGCAGATCCAACAAGATAACTGCGGAACAGTTGACCAGGGATCATAATGCAAGTATGGAAGAGGTTAGGCAAGAACTTAAATCATTGCATCCAGATGATTCCAATATTGTGATTTTGAAGCAGGGAGTTTGGCGTATCAAAGGTGTTATTCAGGTTTGGTTCTTTGCCTGTTTTCAAGTCCTCTTCTTGTCCATATTCTTTTATACTTAGTTTTTCATCTTAAACTATAGCCTTTCCCTGCAACGTAACTTAAAGATCGCTTGACTTAAACTTCCTGACTATAAGAAGATAATATCCACTGGTGAGTCTACCGATTATTTTGAAACACTGTGGCATCGGTTCAGACGGGTAATTCAAGGTCCTTGATTCACAGGCATGAGTTTGCCTGCTAGATGACCAGCTTAATTTTAGAACACGGCTTTGTTCTTCAATTTCTTCTGTTTCTGGGTTGGTATTGCAGATAAGGTTAAAGGAAATATGATAAGCCTTGGACTTGAATAACATATTTGTCTCACGGTAGCACTTTAAAACTTGATTGATCATTTTCTACGTTTCTTTCATGTGGTGCTAGGTTTCTAGATCCATAGGTGATGCATACTTGAAGAGGCCAGAGTTTTCTGTTGATCCTTCATTTCCCCGTTTCCGCCTGTCAGAACCAATTCGACGGCCTGTGCTAACATCAGAGCCATCCATAAGTTCAAGGGCTTTACAACCCAATGACAGATTTGTGATTTTTGCATCTGATGGGCTTTGGGAACAGCTCACCAACCAGGAGGCTGTGGAGATTGTGCACAAAAATCCACGACCTGTAAGTATTATTTTGAATGAATCAAAATTGTGTTTTAAAAAATGTGTTTATAATGAATGGACATGTAAAATGGCAGGGAATCGCCAGAAGACTTGTTAAACTAGCTTTGAATGTCGCCGCTAGGAAGAGAAATATGAAGTATGATGAGCTTACAAAGGTAGAAAAAGGAAACAGGCGGAATTATCACGATGATATAACAGTAGTTGTCATCTTTATAGACCATGAACTACCGGCGGAAGGTACATCTGTGGAAGAGCTATCAATGCGAGGTTTTATTGACACTGTTACACCATCCCAGTTTAGCATTCTTCAAGGAGACCCACGATGAGTTTCAATTTTTTTTTTCTTTTTAACAACATTAAGATGTTTTCTTTTTTCATTCTCAAACTAATTTTTTGCAAGCCTTTCCAAGAGCTTGAAGCCTGACTTGTGTGTTTGATTATGCTCTTGGTGAGCGAAACCACCGATTTTTCTTTTCTCATTTTACTTAGCATACTGGACTGACCGTGTACAGCTGACTTCTATAAAGGATGTATGAATAAGCATGAAAGTGGTCAAGATGAACTCTATAGCCAGAGGAGTCGTGGTGGTCCATGTTTAATCTTTTGTTGTTTTTGTCCAATCACCTTCCTGAATAACCATTTACGAAAAAGAGAAAAAGAAAATGTCTATTAGCAATTTAGTGAGTTTCAGGAGAAATAAAATCAGGTAAAGAAGAAGATAAGTTCATGCAAGTCTCAAAACTACGTACAATCTTGAAACTTTTACCTTATTAAGAATAAAAGTCAAAGCAAGAACAAAATTCAACTTTAAACATTAAGGTAAAGAAAAAAAAGAGTAGGATGTTAATTTTGACCCGACCTAACTTTAGTCCGAGTTGATCGAAATTACGGGTAAATCATGGGCTAAAAATGGTCAGCTTGGTTCAACTTGTGGCCTGACTATTACTTTAAAAACGATGTTTTGATATTTTTTAAAAAATTATAAAATAGGCCAAGTGGACTTGACCTGCCCGTGACCCATTGGGCCACGGGTCATCCTGGCTCAACCTCGGCCCGACTCATTGATGTTCCTACCCGTTATGCTCTATTCTTGTTAAATGAACTAAATAACTACTTAGAAACATAGAAATATTTGGAGTGAGAGTTAAAATACTATTCTTGAAAACTATAAGATAACAATCAATCATATTAATACGAATTAAATGCCACAAGTTAACTAGTATTCTTCATAATTCTATAAAAAATTTAATTTGTTAATTAAGTTATTTAGTATATAATGTAATTTTTATATTTTGAGATAAGAATGAGATTTTTAACGAGTATAACATTAAAAGGGTTAGAATAATTGATTCACTGAATATACTTATTTTAGACGTTTAATTTGTCTCATGATTCTTATATTTTTAATTTTATTTAAAAATTAAAAATTATATGTAATTAATAATTATTTTATGTTAGTGTTAATTTAATTTAGTTCTATTTTAGGTTTAACTGTTATAGTCTTGATTTTATATTCTTGCATTTTTCATAATTTTTAATTAATTTTTATTTAACTAACTCTAATTTTATTACAACTTAATTTGATTTTAAGGTATTAATTTTGAGTTTAAAAAGTTGGATTAAATTAAAAATGAATTTTGAAGGATAAATTCCCTAAAGTTGGACAAGAGTGGAGCTACAAATAGTAATGAGTCAGTTTAGACCAACTTTGGTCCAAAGTTCAGTCGAGATTGAACCCTAATGTTCAAACTTTATCAAAATGGTTGTAGTAAGACCTTTTAAACTTTCTAGCTGAGTTTCAAGTTGACCTCAAATTTGAATCCTACTAAAAAACCCGTCAATTTGAATATGGTTTATTACATTCCTAAGTGTGGACTGGAAGAGCTATGCTCGAATATGAAAAAGGGTTTTAAAAGGCAGCGACTCACAGTCTTAAATGCAAAAGACACGATTTTGTTTCTTGTGTTATACTTTTGTTGTCAACCTTTGTGATACTAATGGTGTTGCATTTGCTATTGATTTTAGAACTTAATTTTTTCTTTTTTTTTTTCAAGTTTTGCTTTGTGGGTCTCCAAAAGAAAGAGGCCTTTTTCCTTGATAGGTTCATGGATAATGACAAGTACGAGTCAAAGCTTCCTTCTTTACTTCTTGTTGGCTCCTTGGCAATCATCATTCGCTATAGTCATCCAATATTGTATAGATGTTTAAGCTTTTCCCACTAATTAGATAAGAATGCTTCTTTGCTACGTATATGACATTGAGGAAGTAATGGGAGCCTATTTCTCTCTGATTCATTTTGTTTGAAGATTATGATTGCTTAGTTAGAAAGAAAAGGTTTTTTTTTTATTGCTTTTTACCATTTTCGTTAAGTTAGCTGATAATCTTCATTTTAATTATCTGTATATAATATAAATGAGTATAAATTTGGTTTTTCTGGCATATGGAATATGAATATTTGCGAATTTTTTATTTGAGTTAGACCCAATACTGATTAGCAGTTGTTTTATATGACTAATTTTCTCTTTTATAGTCTGTATGAGTCTAATGGGATACTTTTTTATATTACAAATTGCAATGTGTTTAGTTTGATGAGATTTGGCATTTTTTTTGCATTTTTTTGATAATGCAAAAAAAAAGTCATTGAAGTTGGATTTTAAGGTTAAGAAGGAACCACTTACTAAATTAATAGTCATAGAGAAAAATATAGTCGCCATGTACATTTTTAAAGTTAGATAGTGAAAGAATAGATGAGAGAGATATCAACTCCAAGAATATAAGATTTTTAAGTGTTAGATAAATATGCTTTTAGTCATATAATTGTATAACGTAAAAGGAATCTAGTAAGGAAATTAACTCAAGAAATTTTGAAGAGAGCAAATATTCAATTGTGAAGAATCCTGGGATGGTTCCTTTTTTTGTTTCTAGGATTTATATATGTGATAGCATGTTCTTTATGTGACAAAAATTCTTTAGATTAGACATCGATTCTTTTCTTATCTTAATTGACACTAAGAAGCTAAGATTTGGTCTGCAATTTTCTTTTGATACGAGTCAATTGAGAAAAAAGGGTAGGTATGCTCTGCCATGGAAAAGCTGCCACGAATCCAAACTTCTTATTTCATTATCATAGATTAATGCAAGGACAAGGTGGAAATTTTATGACTAGCATCTTTTGGTTGGTTATGTCATAGTCTAAGCCTGGAGCAAATGAAAGAATCCCTTTTCAGTTTCAAAACTGTTTGATATTCATACATATAAAACTTTTGACATTTTCCTTCTTATATAAGGTTGATACTAAATCTTTGCTATTGTTTTTCTTTGTTTTTTTCATTTATAGTTGTCTTAGGCTGCAAGGTAACTTTTATTGGTTGTAATTGTCAAACTATTAGAGATACAATTTGATTAGATTAGTTTGAATGTTGGTTAGAAGCAATTATTGTCATGCTTTTTTAGAGATACTTATATATGGACTAAAATTAAATTGATTTTTGTCTGAATCCAAATTTAGTGACCTAACTAAATTAGTTCTTTCTCTTAAGTGTTGAAAGATTAAGGATAGTTTTGACAAGGAAGATCCATCTTCACCTCATGATTTGAAAATGAATACAAAAAATGACTCGACACATAATACATTGGGCTAAAATTAGAAGCTTTTGATTGATTTGTATTAGTGGGAGGAGTAATTATTTGCATGCCACTAATAACTAATATGGTTAGTGGAAATAATTCTAGATATTTTTACGATGCAATATTTATGATTGGTTCATCATGTATACCTTAGCTAGGACCTTTATTATATTTACAAAATCTAGCTGGGACCTTTGTTATATTTACAAAATCTTCTTTTACCAATTTGTTATTCCAATTTTTTTTGCTACAATATATATAGTTGAAACTAAGAATATTTCATGCATTGTATACAAACAAAATGAAGGGAATTATGAATATATTTAGGTTACACAAGCTTCTAAGTTAAGAGATGCTTACATAGGTTATAAATAGTTTAAACCATGTGTCAAAAGTTACTGAAGATGGGAGAATATTAGAAAAGTAGGCAACATGACACTAAAATATTCACTCATGTTAGTCAATTGCTGGTCTCATATTGGTTGTGTTTCCATTCAAAAGAAGATTAAGAAGCAAATTAATGCCAGACAACAAGTGAGATTACTGTCAAACTCATCTTTGTTACGCACCTACAAAGTTCCAAAATGAAATTGATGTTAAACTAGAAGCTAGATAGTGCCAAACATAAGAATTAGGTGTTTTAGTGTTTAAAATTTTTATATTCCTATTTAGATAGGGATTGACTTTGTTTCAAGTTATTTGTTTCTTAATTAGACTCTATTAAGAATGTTATTTTCCTTAATGACTTTAGTTCTTTATAAAAGGCTTTTTTATTATTGTAATTCGGAGATTATCATTATTATTGATCAATCAAAAACATTGAAATATTTTCTTTAATCTTTTTAAAGTGAATTTTTTGTTAGGTTCTTCAAAAACTTACGATCTTATCTTGCATGCTAGTGACGATCAAACTCTAGATTCTTATCAATCTCAATCTTTTTCATTGTGAATGTGTGATTTATATCATTCTTTGTGTTTTTATGTTTGTGTTTTTAAATCAAACATGTTTCAATAGAATGATCTTTGATCTTGTTTATATTGATATAAATTCTCACTATTTCTATTGATCAAAGTCGCATCAGAGTTTGGTAATTATACCGTTTATTTATGTTTTTAAATTTTGTATCTTTGTACTATATATTTAATTCCCTTTTGGAGTTCTTATCGTTTCGAACATGAGTCATTAAAATAGATTGTTTGTATCCTTCTTATTATTGTTTCCTAATATTACAAATTATTAAAAAATAAAGAGAAAATATTTAACAAAGTTTTGTGAAGAGACATTATTAAAAGTCTCATTCAAAGCATACACAAGGGACTGATGGTTGTATTATTATTTATAAGTAAGGATTGTTGTTTCTACTATAATAAGAATAAGATATCATTCATTATATATATACTATTTTCATTTTTATCTTAAAATTTCTAAGTAATTTGGTTTGTTCTTGTCAAATTATTCTTTTTCTCTATTAAATCTAATAAGGTTATATAGAGCCCAATTTTCTAATTTCAAGATTTTGTATTGTTTTCTTAACTTCTAGTTACATTTTTTTTGTCTTATATTATATCCAATTTACTTTTTGGAAGTTATTTGACAAAAGGAAATGATTTAAACTGGCTTTCTTAATTTAGATTTTCTAGTTTGCAAAGAACTTTGAAAAAAAATTTAGGTGATGACTGGAGTGAATTTTGAGAGAAACATGTGAACGGGTACTTTTGCTCCTAATATTTTATTGTAGGCTTATTATAACCTAAGATCAAAATAAAGGCTTATCACAGACAAGGAAGTAAGTGGGGATGAAAGAGTGGGAATGATCAAGAGTTTATCTTTAACGTCACAAGGTCAATATGAGCAACTCAGTAAAAAATTTGGTGAAATTAGGGATAAAATTGAAAAAAAATGAAGCCACTATAATTGGTTTATAATATAACTCATTTATACCTGCTAAGGTAGATGATTTTGAGGCATACGAAAATGTTGATAATGTTACCAATTATTTAAAAGAATTAAAACTAAGGGGTGGAAGAGGAAAAATAATGGAAGAGGAGGTAAAAAAATGAAGACAAGGAGGTGACAAAATTAATTTAAGCTATGGCACAAGGTAGATGAGAATATGAGTAGTATTAAGATGACAATATCATATTTTCTAGGAAGGTAATCTATTTGGAGTGAAAAAAAGCATAGAGTTTGTAGGACCTCGGCCTCTCGGGCCTCGCGCCTACCCACTTGCAAATATTTTCCGCTTTGGGTCTCGACCTCTAGGGCCTCGTACCCTCACGGTTTTACTTTTCCACAGGACTTCCCAGGAGGTCACCCATACTGATACTGCTCTGGTCCTAGCACGTTTAACTTCGGAGTTCTGACGGGATCCGGTGCGTTAGGGCATGGAAAACACGTCTGCAAGGAGAAGGTATCCACACCCTTATAAGGGGTGCTTCGTTCTCCTTCCCAACCGATGTGGGATCTTACAATCCACCCCCCCTCAGGAGACCCAGCGTCCTCGCTGGCACAACAGCTCAGGTCCTGTCTCTGATACCAATCTGTAGGACCTCGGCCTCTCGGGCCTCGTGTCCTCCAAAGGGCCTCAGCCTCTTGGGCCTTACGCCCACCCGCTTGCAGATATTGTCCGCTTTGGGCCTCGGCCTCTAGGGCCTCGCACCCTCACGATTTTACTTTTTCACAGAACTTCCCAGAAGGTCACTCATCCTGGTACTGCTCTAGCCCTAGCACGTTTAACTTCGGAGTTCTGATGGGATTCGGTGCGTTAGGGCATGAAAAACGCGTCTGCAAGGGAGAGGTTTCCACATCCTTATAAGGCATGCTTCGTTCTCCTCTC
>JANIJH010000004.1:51315077-51327086 GCA_024520975.1 Erythroxylum areolatum | reverse complement strand
TTCACCAAAAGACTGACTTGAGCGTCGGAGGGGCTAATCGGGACACAACCCTCGACGTGCCTTCTTTGTTTTGCAGGTATCTTCACGTCGAAGTCACCACAGAAAGCAGTCAACTCATGGATCCAAACGGTAACGTTCAATTCCGCCAGAATCCGGCAGAACCAGATTCTTTCCAAGCAATTGAACTTCTTGGTTTCTTTCTGTTACAAGGACCACGATGCAGATTTTTGAATATGATGTAAGTTATTTGTCTTTGAAATCTTCAACGATTCTGTTTTTGATAAATGATTTGGTAAATTTGATCCCTTCACTGTATCGTTAAAGATCTCATCTTTTTATGATAGAGAAGCAATAGGAGCTGTTAATAGATCTGACCTTTTATAATTGTCCTGGTCAAGTAACCGGTTGCATTACATTTTCTCATTATATACGCTTAAGAAGAAAATGAACAATTTAAGCTTGTGACTGAAAACTAAGAGAGTTTAACAAGCCATTTAGTATTAAATGACGGGTTACATAAAAATATTATTAATCTGTAAGGCTTCTTGCTTTCCAAACATAAAAGAGCATCTACAAGCATACAGTATAGCTGCCCTCTTCAATCAGTTACAAGCGCCATTTCAGCTTGACTCTTCCAAATATGAGAGTGTGTGAATGTAAATTAAAACAATGACAGTATCGCTGTCTATTTACACAAAAACAAATCAAATGACAAACTTAGCATCATAATCATCCCACATTCCCACTACAAAACTGTAGGAATACGACTCATCTTCCTCTGAGTTCTGTGAATCCATTTACTTGGGCACTGTCTTGACAATGGCCAACGTCTTTGAAAGATGAAGGCAATGGTGGCCAAATAAAAGCTGGTCTTTCGCTGGGCACCTCAGGCGCTGGTGCTTCTCCTGTAAGAACCTGCAAAACATATTTCATGGAGGGCCTTTGGTTTGGATTCGGATGACAACATGATAATCCCAACACGAGCACACACTTCATTTCTTCATGATCGAAGTCCCCATTCAATCTAGGATCTGCAGCATTGATAATGGTATCGTTCCTGTGAAGTTCCCACAGCCAATGCACAATGTTGCTGGTGTAGTCGTTCTGCTCTGCTTGGCCTCCAGGTTTCCTTCCACAAGCAACTTCCAGGACGAGCACACCGAAGGCATAAACATCTGTTTCGACTGTTGCCCTTCCGGTGAGAATGCTCTCCGGAGCCATGTAGCCAGGTGTTCCCGCGAGCTCTCTTGTCGAATGGTGAGTTTGTTCACTTGTTTTGATGGTTCGAGCCAGCCCGAAATCCCCCAGCTTCGCACTGAAATCTGAATCCAACATTATGTTGCTGGCTTTGATGTCCCGGTGAAGTACTCTCTTCTCACAACCATTGTGCAGGTATTCTAATGCCTGGGCCACTCCCGTTATCACGCTCACTCTTCTTTCCCAGCTCATTGTCAAAACAGGCTCGTTTCCTTTTCTGTCACTGTATATGTACTTATCAAGGCTTCCATTAGACATGTACTCGTAAACAAGAAGGAATTCCTTACTTTCATAGCACCACCCAATTAACTTCACCAGATTTCTATGGTGAAGGTTGCCAATTGTAGCGACTTCTGCTATGAATTCTTGCCTTCCCTGTGTTGATTTCTGGGATATCCTTTTGACAGCCACCTCTTTTTGTACCAAGACTCCTTTGTAGACTGTTCCAAATCCTCCTTTTCCAAGCTTGTTCTTGGGGTAGAAGTTTCCTGTCGCTTTTCTAAGTTCTCTGAGTCTGAACTTCTGTGGTGCTGTTGACGACCCCATGATTGCTTCTTCTATGCTTGGATACGAATCCTCTATTTTGACCTTGTCATATCTCCTTTTCCAGTACCAGAAAAGAACAGCACAAATCAACACCACCACAACTACAGGAACCACTATACAGATCCACAGGATGTTGCTGTTATCGTCTATCTTGGAGCCGTTGAACTCCCAGGACCTTATACAATTGAGTTCAGTGAAATTGCTTGTTGAAGCAGAAAATCCCACGTAAACCTTCTGCGGAAGATAGACAGAAAGATCGATAGGCTCATTGATAATAGGTTCAGTACTGTTCTTCCCAACAAACACTCTCAAATTCCTGCCATCATATTCAACAACAACGGGGATATCCTGATCTGAATCTATGCTGACTCCACGGCTGGTCAAAGACACCTGCGTGGTTGAGTAGATGCTATTGATATCCAGGCCAACATGATTGTCGTCAATATCCTGTTCAAAGCTTTTCCTGGTGTCAAATTCAATCGCCACAATCCTGGCTTGAGAAGAACCGTTTGACTGTGAATTTACAATCCCGAGCCATTGTCCATGGCTATTTTCTGGAAGAGACTCATTTGCCGTCAACACAAATGCCAAGCCTTCTCCACCTGGGTTGGTCTCGTTCTTGATCCTGAGTACAAATGAGGTGTTGAAAGAAGCTTTCTTGCCTTCGCTGTTCCACAACCTGAATGGCGTTTTGAACAAGGAACGTCCTGAGAAATTTTGTATAGACTGTCCGTTAACATCGGGTGTAACTTGGATGGCCTTGAGAGCTATGTAAGAGTTGTGTTGGATCAAATCAGCTTGGTCGTGTGCTTCAAACTCCGGAAATCCAAACTCCAAGCACACAACTGGGACAAGACAGCCACTTAAGAGTACAGTTAATGACAGAAAGTTAATAAGTGAAAGAACGAGCATCTTGCCACACTTGGTTGGTAACAGGAAAATTGCTGGTGATGGTATGTTCAGGAAGAGAATAAAAGTGACGGGCATAGGATCACAGGAGGCTATTATCAACAGAAATTTAAAATTGTGAGTTGGGTCAACTTTATGTTTTGCACAGGCCATGAAGTTTCTTTGAATTTTCTTAATTTTTGACTTTCTTTTTGTTTTGAAGCAGTCAACAACCCTCATGTACATGTTTTGAGGAGCTTGTGCATGTGACACCGTTGGCTGTAGTACCTACCTACAACTTCTTAATAAACTTTTCATTTTCTGAGAAATGATCAATTGTTCAATACAAGCAAAAACGAGTAGAACAATCACAAGCAAAAAAGGAGATCAATAGATCCCTATAGCTTTAAGGTATCTGACCATATTTTTAACTTGTATTAAATTTCAACATTTGACCGTGATCGTACGGGCTTGTAGCAATGACTTCTTCGGAAGTCATAATCCCAATTTGGGAGACAGCAGCAGAGAATAATCGAAGTCTTTTCCGACAATAAACCCAGTTTCTGAAACTTTTTAATGATATTTCCTAGCATTTCCAAAATGACATGACCACAACTAATTGAAAAATTTTCCTAAATTAAAATCGTCATGTATAGGAGATTAGTTGCAAGAACAGGTCTACGAATTGCTTATAATATACTATGCCCACCATACTATTCCAATTAACAATTCCAGTTCATGTTTATTGATTATTAATGGCAAGAAGAGTACCTACAGTTTCACCACGTGAAGATTGTAGTTGGTCGATCATATTAGACTTTCTTCTTCCATAAAGCATCAATTGTAGGAAATGTAATGATTAACACGGTGCAGTGTTTGACTAACACGCTAATTTTGGGGGAAATGCACGTTTGCCGACCCCAAATAAAGACCATCTTCACTTCATGCATTAAACCCTCCTTAATAATGACTATCCTAATCAAGCGATTAATAATTATGAAAAAGGTCGTTTAGAAAACTATTTCTGAAATGATTCTCACCAGAAGAAAAAAAAAAAGGTCGAGAAGCGCCAGTCGGAAATTATTTACAGCAAAAGTACAAGAATGCTACACTAAATTAAATAAGAAAAGCTTCAACTTGGTCTTTTTCTACTTTGAACATACCAACTCGATCGGATTCTTTTCTGAGTTTGAATGTTATTTTTGGGAATATAAGGTAGGTTACGGGCATGTTGAGTTGGGTAAACAAAGTTTTATATATGTACTAAGCTCGCATGCAACCCCTAACCCTTATTCGTCATAGATGTCAGCTGTAGAGTGAAATAAATTGGCATTCAGTTAAAACGTTAAGAAAACCAACAAGCACCCGTTCTTTAGAATAGTATTTGTTCCAAGAATTCAGACTTATATCCAATTTTGAGTTGTGATATTTTCAGCAAAAATTTAGTAACTAGTAAAAATCAACATACCAAATTAAATAGAATTTTATGTCAATTCGTTTTGCATTCCTTCCCCACTCAAGAGGGATGCAAGTTCCAAGTGTATCCCACTTCCTGATGGAATGAGAACGACTTATTTTTTCATATAAAATTCTGGACTTGTATGCGCGAGACGTGGAAATATCAGAATTGAAGAACTTGCCAATTATAAGCGGCCAACAGGGAAGCATCTTCCACCGCATGATGTTGTCAAAATGAGCTGGAGTTGGAGTTCTGAATTTTAAAGTTGCGAAAACTATATTAGAAATTATTGATTCTAAAAGGAATTATTTAATTTAAAATTTATCTCATAAAATGCAAGACTATGAATTGATAATTTATTTATTTATTTACTCATAACTTTGATTTACTTATATGGCGCATTTAACATCATAATTTCATATATAAATAATAACTTGGAGTTAAAATATCATAATTGATTGAAGTCTCACTCTTTTTATGAGAATAATAATGAAAAATTGGTATATACTTATTTTTCAGAATTGTCACATCATTGTGACGGGTGGATTGAGATCATTTTATTGTCATTGTTTGCGGCATGATTTGACAAGTTTTAAACTCGGTTTGAACACTTGTATTATCTAAAGAGCAACAAAAGGAACAGCAATTCAGGTCAGGAAGCCCTCGTACCGCGTTCAGAGCACAAATACTTTGAACACAAAATTGATACGGAGCTTTGGGGCGTTTATTTCGATTTGTAGTTGGCGTGAGATTTTGGGTATTGCATAATCGAAATCCAAGTTGACTCACTGACTGTTATTAATATTTTATCCGCCTCCGGCAATTTCAGTAGTCCATATAATACTCTAATTATGGGAATTAACCAATTACTATACCGTAATTAATTTGTGAAGGTTAGGTATATATACCATAAGGTTAATAGGGTTACAAATTGACTAGCAAATTATGTCAGTTTTATTAAACCTGGCATTTATCGGTATCAAAACTTGTTTGTAGGTTATCTTTCTATCCTAATCGAGGTTGTAATTAGGTAGTTTTCTCCTAATTTAAAGTTTTATCCTTCTGATAAAAACAAAATTGACTTGTTTCGGAGAAGAATCATTCAGCTTCATATATATGCAAAGGATTCTCCACAGATCATATATTTCTTGCCAGTTAATGAAACAGAGATTTATAATATAATAAAAACTTTGAAAAAGTCATGTCAACAGGTAGGAGAAGAGAACCTTCTGGCTTGATAGTTAGCAAGTACGCAACAATCTCAAAATGATCCTTCCATCAACGGCCATAAGGTGTTTAAGGTAGCTCTTGCACGTTGTTTGAAGTCTGAGTTTCTACCACTTGCCCTGGGGGAGATTTGGTAACTCGTTTGATTTCTTACCACCTTAGATATGAGAATGGAATTGAAACCCAATTCAAAGGATTTATTGTTCCTCAAACTGAAGTAAGTATACGTACTTTCCATATGTGATTATATGATATTGTAAAGAAATCAATGGTATAACGTGCTCTTTCCAATTTTAGCTGTGGAGCGAAATAATCAATAAATATAGAAAAACTATTATTTGTCATTAATTTAGCAGTAAAGATAAAAGGTCAAAGCACGAGGGAAGAATCTTTCTTTTCACCCTTTCTGATATGTCATAAAATGGATTATATGATATTGATTCGCTCAAGTTAAAAGGTTCCATGTGCTAGTCAATTCTTCGTTAATTCCTTTACATAACTCCCTGATATAGATCATTTCTCTTATCCAATGTATGGTCAATCTTATACGGTCATCTAAGTTTCTGCTTTCCTCTTTAAATAGCTTCTAATTCCTATAAGTCCATATCGAGTTTTTTTCCACCAACGAGGAAATTATCACGGCAGAAATCCGAAAGTGCATGTGAGTTAATAAGAGGTTCTCTTGGTTTAAATGAGATTACGGGTTTAAACTCTCCTTAAGTATGCAATCGTTTAAAACTTGAGATCAAAGTTTTGTCTCTTGTAAATAACTTACTCGATTAGAGCGAAAATTAATCTAGATGTGAATGATTTAAAAATACCTTCTCGTAATTTAAGACCCGTCTAGAAAACATCTCAAAGGTAACCAAAAAAATAAAAAATTTCCAAGGCAGAAAATGTGAAGCCGTGTACTCAAAAGGAATCCAACTAGTTGATTGATTTTGAAACTAACAAAATGGACAGCCATCCAGGATGGTTCCCACAAAAAAATTAGGAGAAATAACATCGAATTTGGTTTCGTGCCATTTCCGCTGTGATTAGTCTACGCCAAGGTATCTCATAAGTCAGGATAATTGACCTTTCAATTGTCTTGATCTAAAACCAACTCTTAGTTCGTAAATATAGGGCTTCCAGCAATTGTTCACACAATTCAATATGTTGAAAGGAACCTTAATTTTTTGAAGCAAGCGGAGGATGGATTGCATCTTTTCCTTGAAAGCTTCAGTACGTAATGTGTATCCAAATGACCTCCAAAACTGGTTCATTTTCTTGTACTCTTTCCCTTTTATTATTATTTTTTTGTTTTTGGTTCAAAGTAGCTAGAAGACGAATTATTTACACCCCCAACTTTAAAAGCATTTGACTAGGACAATTTATACTTGTTTATTCTGAGAGAGGTTGGTCAAATCTTACTGTGCAAACCTCCTCGTCCTTATCCATGAAGGCCATGAGGGTTGAATTCTAATGTCTTATGGCTGCAACGAACGTTTACCAGTGTATGTTCAGGTTTAGAAATTCAAACTCAGAACTCATCTCTGGTCTATATGCATATAGTCAAAGTATCAATTGACAACAGTATTCAATTAATTTCTAAAATGAAATTATATTATTGACTATGAGATGCATAGTTTAAAATTGTTAGACTTTCACAATTATCAGTGACTATTAAACATTTCATAGGGTGCATGGTCTGGTATCAGGCACACAAGTACCTACACCCAGGGCATTATACTGGCTTAGATATTTTTCCTTTTCTTGTAATATTAAACTTGAAATTGCATTAATCACGATTTTAAATTTGAGCTATATTGTAACAGACAAGGTGAAAAATTGTGGATCCATTGGACCTTTGGATGGTAGAATTTCAAGGATATTAATACAAAAATAAGTAGTTAGGCATATTGGGAATCAAATAATTATGCACATTGGAGATAACTTTCTCAAATTAAATCTTGTCAATCTCTGATTATGTATAATGTTCTCATAACATGTTTAAGTTTGGGTGAATTTACTCTTAGTTATTTCAAACAATCAAGTTAAACCTTGCGTTTTAGTCAAGGAAAATAGGTAATCAACTAACTCATTGACTGATTTCTGATTATTAATTATACCAGTTTAGCTATATGCCTTTGGATTTCTTTTACATGAACAACGGAATATGATGGTTAGAGCTCATTACATACCCATATTGAAAGAAGAAATTGAGATTATGGTAAGAAAGTGAGTATTTTAACAATTTAAAGAAAAGTCATACGAACTTGAATGTTGGATCTTTAGTCTTTAGCTAGACTAAGGTACAATTTTTTTTGTATCAATATAATTTCCTAGCGAGAGAAGCTCTTATACTCTCTAAATTTTTTCCCATGTTTAATTAAGGCTGAGGCTCATGCTCAGCTGTTTCTTTGGTTGGCTTTCATGTCCTAGTTCTCTATTTCCTCTCTTAACATGCTCTTCATTACCACGCTCGAACTATATCATTCATTTTTCCCACTACTCTTTACGAGGTTTCTCTTTTCTGGTTAGGCTTCTAACTTTCCCCTCTACATTTAGGCTTTCATCATCTTGACTCATTTCCTTTTGCCCATAAGCTCACCTTCATGCCCATAATCCCTCTCTAAAACCTTTCAAAACTCACCGCTAACTTTGCCATTTCCAGTATGTCCTCCCTAGACTTAGCACCAGAAAATTTTCCCTCACTTAGCTTTCTTGCTTAAACTTCTCCCACCAACCCCCTACTCTTCTTCCAAGACTCTTAACCCGTGCAATTAAGACTTCAGGCCTTTTTGAACATATTTAAGTAACCCTTTAAGCTCTTCTTCCAAAAGCTCTGATCAAGGAAATCCATACCTGTCTGGTGAAAGAGCTTCTCAACAAGTTCCTCACCCGTGAAAACTTGGTCACAGGTTCTAAGGACTCCTCCCCGATCTCAAGCCTATGCTATCATAAAAAAGGCATCAGGTAACAGACAAATGTATAACTAAAAGTGCAATTATTGTCACTTTTTGATTAAGCTAACAAAATTCAAAATGTTAAATAAAGTAGTGTTGCTATAAATATAAGACAACAGAATTTCATGATTAGGAAACAAAATAAATAATGTTGCTTCAAGTTTGACTAGGCAACACGATACTTTCAAACTATAGCAATAATAATAACTGGATATAGCAACATTTTAAGTCTTTATAAGGTAGTAAAGTGATTTTTTTAGACAACAATATGTAACAATAATAGCAAAATTTTATTATTTCACTACTAATAGCATGTTAATGTAAAACGGAACTCTTATCATTGAGTAGGCAACATCCATATATATTAAAAGCAATGTATATACATTAATGTATGTCTTAATTAAATACTATCAAATATCAACAACCAAAAAACTACATTTATATATGCTATCATATAGTCCATAAGCAACATTTGACATATTCAAAATATAATAGCTAAAAATAACTAGCTAAAATATGCACCTATATTATCTTTTGGTAGTTCATATAGAATTATATTACATTAACCAAAATACAAAATAAACCAATATGCATGGGCACTCTAAAATCCTTCACCAAGTACCTCCTTATCCACTCGTAATTATCACCTTCCTACCAAGAAAAAAAAGGGAAGGATATTAGAATTATTGTAAAACTACTATGTTCATAAATATTTTGATATTTCTAAAGAATAAAGTATTAACTACTTTATAGTGACATGTAATTCAGATAAATAATGTAGTCCAAAAACTAACAACACAATAATTCAATTCTTTTTATGAACAAATTTAGAAAGCATGAATATTTCAATCCATATTGGGTGCACTAGATTTGAAAAAGGAAAAATAATTAATTAATCTCAACATAAAAGATAATAATTTGATGTATAATAGTAGTGCTTAAGGAAATTTGTCACTTGATATTCTACATATTGATATGTACAGTTTGACGAAATAGAAGATTCCTTTCTTGATTGAATAGGTGCAATCAATTTATAGAGCATATCTATGTTAGTGGTATTAGCTTACCCAAGCTATTGAATGAGGGAGAACATTTATTTCATCATTTCTTCTCGATAAGCTTTATCTTGTTCTAGTTTCCCTTCCATTTCTAAGCACTTAGCTTTCTCTTGCTCTAATTCCTTTCTCGTTCTCTCCTTTTCACCTTTTACTTTCTAATTCATCTCTTCTTCCAATGCATTCTTAAAGTGGTACAAATACTCATTAGGAACTTTGTATAAGACTTCACTCTCCGTATTATTTTCTTTCATGCTAGATACTTTTACATCCATTCCAAAAAGTTTATTACGTCTAGGCCTTATCACTTCCATATCCTCCACAACTTCAATAAATTTGACATTATCATTTTCCTTTTGTACTTCTTCAAAGCAAGCTTTTAAAAGAAAAGTTGCAATCACAAATGCAAGCATCATATATGATTACAACTAAAAAATATAATTTCAGTTAAAGTATAAATAACTCATTTTGACAAGAAGAACATATCAACAATTTAAAAAAAATAAATGAAATGGAATAAAAAAAACACATGTAATGAGCAATAAATATGAGCATCTCAACAAAAGTAGCAAACATATAGAAAATTATTACAAGACAAACATTACTTACAATTTTCTCTTGTCCTTTTTAAGTAGATTGCTTGTACATTTTTTTAGACTTTCTTTTATAAGTTACAAGATACTTTTCAACATTAGAGAAAGGAGTTTTATCCTCTCTTTCATTTTTCTATCTATGGAAATAATTTTTAATTAGAATTTTGAAATAATTTAGAAATTTTGAACAATTTCTAAATGTATTTTAACTTATTGAAGAACTTACCAACTTAGCATGAATACTTGCAATGCTCTTAGGACTAGTTGTGTGCATTTTAGTTTTTTGTTTTCTATTTCGAATATTTTTCAACAATTTTATACATATTAAAACATTATATTAATTAGATATCATGTATCAATTTAAGTATACATTATCGTTATGCCTTCACATCTGGGTGGTACTAGTAAGAAATAAGCTCCATAAATGTTGGACCCTGTTTCCGAAGTCCAACTCTTGTGGAAAATCATAATAGGTGAGCGGTTTCCAATAGAGAACACCTTAATCATTATCGATTCATCTTCTTGCTCTGATGCCATGAGATTATGAAACCTTAAGTTTGGGCATAATGGAAGCTAAAAATCCTTCGGAGGCATGGCGGGTTCACTGCGGCAAACTATTGTTTTGCCATGGCAAACATATGGGAGCAAATTCACAAGTTCCCTTCGGGTGAAGTTGGCTGCGGAGAAGGTCCCAAAAATTTCCCTCCTGCTCTTCTCGGGATAAATACGTCGCGGCGAGAAAATTAACTTTCGCTGCGACGAACCTACAATATTATTTTCGTTGCGGTGACCCTTGTGGTTTCGCCACGGCGGAACCCCCTAGAAACACAACCCCTTAACCAAAAATTTCATCTTTCCTAACCTTTCTTTCAATTTACATTGTCCCGAATTCACTTCCTTTAATGCAACACCATTTTATAACCATTCAACTACCAATATTATTTCATCATCTTTAATCTCTACTCATTTAAATCATTTCTTATAACAAATTCTCATTCGTCACAATTTCTTATCTTTCTTTTTTTTCATAACATCTCACTTATGTATAACAACAATTCATGTTCAAAATTTATCATCTCAAATTGATAGCTTTCTCAAGTATACCTAATTTCCACTCAATCTTATCTATACGCAAATTCATACTTCCACTCAACATCATCCATACATGATTCATAATTCATTAACATCAAAAGATAAGAGTTCTTACAAAGCTGTAATGACATTTCAAACCACAATACATCAATGTCTTAAAATCCTAAAATACATAAGATACTTGAACTAATAATCCTTGAAATGCAACTGAAACCTCATGATTACAAAATCTAGCTTAAAATACAAAACATGCAGGACTCGAAGCGATACCTTGACTCTTGATCACTCGATCTTATTTTCTTTACCTACAGATGGGATGGAAGGGGGGTGAGCTTAAAAGCTCATGGGTAATAAGTTTATAATTGAGAAACAAGCAAAAACCCTTTTATAAAACTCATTTTCATTGAACCTTTTCATAAACATAGTAATTCACCATTTAAAAATCATAGATCACTTATTTCATGAAATTCTCAATTTGTCAAACAATTTATAATAGTACAAATCATATATGCATCCATCTTGTCAAACATATCATGAGCATATAAGCACATCAGAATAGTTTGGGTGGATCCAAAATAGAACGTACTACACATTTCCCATAAGGGTCCTGTGTAGCCATGAACAGAACGTACTAACGCAATCTCACATAATGGTTTTGCGTAGCTGTGAACTTATAGGAGTTTATGAAGGAGCTCCGTGCCACTAGCGGGCAGGTGAGAGAAGCCTTTAATCTAAGTGCACTTGACTTAACTTAGGGGACCACCACAAACCCACATAACACATATATCATGACTTGTAAACTTGTGTTGCCCAAAATGACACTTCTTGAAAACTTGAGTTTCATGAGCATACAATATTTCATATGCACTTTCAAAACTTGATTTCATAAACTTGCTATCCTTTTCAGAAATCACTTGAAAAATCTCTTTATAAACCATTACACA